>ONZH01018522.1:0-26597 GCA_900303285.1 Rhinella marina | reverse complement strand
AATACAACCAGTCATTGCTCAACATCTAGCTTGATCCACAAAAATCTCTGTGCGACATTTGTCTGGGTCGCAGTCTAAATAGCCACCGTTAACAGGGTGTCAGTCAGTCACCAAGTTCTGCACGTCATTTCCCAAAAAAACAAAATATAAAAAAAAAATAATTTTTCTGTTGTTTTAGCTCGTGATACAAAATCCATTTTACTAGCTGCGTGTAACCTTTCTGTGTCCAGTTAAGCACACTGCTCCCACCGTATATACTGTCCAGTTGACACTTTTCTGTACGTAGAAATACAACCAAGTCATTTGCTACCATATATCTAGCTTGATCCAGAAAATCTCTGTGCGACATTTGTCTGGGTCGCAGTCTAAATAGCCACCTTAATTAGGGTGTCAGTCAGTCTACCATAGTTTCTGCAATCACGTTCCCAAAAAACAAAACTAAAAAAATTAAAAAAAAAAAAAAAAAATTTTTCAGTTGTTTTTAGCTCAGTGATACAAATCCATTTTACTCAGCTGTGTACCTTTCTGTGTGTCACAGTTCAGACACTGCTCAAATCCGTATATACTTCCAGGTGACTTTCTGTACGTCCTCAATACAACCAAGTCATTTGCTACCCAATATATTAGCTTGATCGAAAACTCTCTTGTGCGACATTTGTCTGGGTCGCAGTCTAAATAGCCACCGTTCAGGGTGTCAGTCAGTTCTACCATAGTTCTGCACGTCACGTTCCAAAAAAAAAAAAAAAAAAAATAAAAAAAAATATATAAAAAAAAAGTTTTTGTTTTTTAGCTCAGTGATACAAATCCATTTTACTCAGCTGCGTGTAACCTTTCTGTGTGTCACAGTTCAGCACTCTTTTTATCGTATATACTGTCCAGGTGACACTTTCTGTACGTCACAAATACAACCAAGTCATTTGCTACCAATATCATCTACCAGCTTGATCCAGAAAATCTCTGTGCGACATTCTCTGGTCGCAGTCTAAATAGCCACCGTTAATAGGTGTCAGTCAGTTCTACCAATTTCTGCACGTCACGTTCCCAAAAAAACAAAATAAAAAAAAATAAAAAACAAAAAAAAAAAATTATTTTTTCAGTTGTTTTAGCTCAGTGATACAAATCCATTTTACTCAGCTGCGTGTAACCTTTCTGTGTGTCAAGTCAGCACATTCACTCCACCGATATACTGTCCAGGTGACACTTTCTGTACGTCACACAATACAACCAAGTCATTTGCTACCAATATCATCTACCGCTTGATCCAGAAAACTCTCTGTGCGACATTTGTCTGGTCGCAGACTAAATAGCCACCGTTAACAGGGTGTCAGTCAGTTCCTACCATAGTTCTGCACGTTACGTCCCAAAAAAACAAAATTGTAAAATATAAAAAACAAATATAAAAAAAAAATATATTTTTTTCAGTTGTTTTAGCTCAGTGATACAAATCCATTTTACTCAGCTGCGTGTAACCTTTCTGTGTGTCACAGTTCAGCACATTCGCTCCAATCCGTATATACTGTCCAGGTGACACTTTCTGTACGTCACACAATACAACCAAGTCATTTGCTACCAATATCATCTACCAGCTTGATCCAGAAAACTCTCTGTGCGACATTTGTCTGGGTCGCAGACTAAATAGCCACCGTTAACAGGGTGTCAGTCAGTTCCTACCATAGTTCCTGCACGTCACGTTCCCAAAAAAAAAACAAAAAAAAAAAAATATAAAAAAAAAAATAAAAAAAAATTTTTTTTCAGTTGTTTTAGCTCAGTGATACAAATCCATTTTACTCAGCTGCGTGTAACCTTTCTGTGTGTCACAGTTCAGCACACTCGCTCCCATCCGTATATACTGTCCAGGTGACACTTTCTGTACGTCACAAATACAACCAAGTCATTTGCTACCAATATCATCTACCGCTTGATCCAGAAAACTCTCTGTGCGACATTTGTCTGGGTCGCAGACTAAATAGCCACCGTTAACAGGGTGTCAGTCAGTTCTACCATATTTCCTGCACGTCACGTTCCCAAAAAAACAAAATTTAAAAAAAAATAAAAAAAATAATTATTTTTCAGTTGTTTTAGCTCAGTGATACAAATCCATTTTACTCAGCTACGTGTAACCTTTCTGTGTGTCACATTTTAGCACATTCGCTCCCATCCGTATATACTGTCCAGGTGACACTTTCTGTACGTCACAATACAACCAAGTCATTTCTACCAATATCATCTACCGCTTGATCCAGAAAACTCTCTGTGCGACATTTCTATGGGTCGCAGACTAAACAGCCACCGTTAACAGGGTGTCAGTCAGTTCTACCATATTTCCTGCCCGTCACGTTCCCAAAAAAACAAAATTGTAAAAAAAATATAAAAAAACAAATATAAAAAAAAAAATATTTTTTCAGTTGTTTTAGCTCAGTGATACAAATCCATTTTACTCAGCATTGTGTAACCTTTCTGTGTGTCACAGTTCAGCACATACACTCCCATCCGCATATACTGTCCAGGTGACACTTTCTGTACGTCACACAATACAACCAAGTCATTTGCTACCAATATCATCTACCGCTTGATCCAGAAAACTCTCTGTGCGACATTTCTGTGGGTCGCAGACTAAATAGCCACCGTTAAGAGGGTGTCAGTCAGTTCTACCATATTTACTGCACGTCACGTTCCCCAAAAAACAAAATATTAAAAAATAAAAAATTATTAGTTCAGTTGTTTTAGCTCAGTGATACAAATCCATTTTACTCAGCTACGTGTAACCTTTCTGTGTGTCACAGTTCAGCACATTTGCTCCCATCCGTATATACTGTCCAGGTGACACTTTCTGTACGTCACACAATACAACCAAGTCATTTGCTACCAATATCATCTACCGCTTGATCCAGAAAACTCTCTGTGCGACATTTCTCTGGGTCGCAGACTAAATAGCCACCGTTAAGATGGTGTCAGTCAGTTCTACCATATTTCCTGCACGTCACGTTCCCAAAAAAACAAAATTGTAAAAAAAAATATAAAAAAAAATATTTTTTCAGTTGTTTTAGCTCAGTGATACAAATCCATTTTACTCAGCTACGTGTAACCTTTCTGTGTGTCACAGTTCAGCACATTCGCTCCCATCCGTATATACTGTCCAGGTGACACTTTCTGTACGTCACACAATACAACCAAGTCATTTGCTACCAATATCATCTACCGCTTGATCCAGAAAACTCTCTGTGCGACATTTCTCTGGGTCGCAGACTAAATAGCCACCGTTAAGAGGGTGTCAGTCAGTTCTACCATATTTACTGCACGTCACGTTCCCAAAAAAACAAAATATTAAAAAATAAAAAATTATTAGTTCAGTTGTTTTAGCTCAGTGATACAAATCCATTTTACTCAGCTACGTGTAACCTTTCTGTGTGTCACATTTTAGCACATTTGCTCCCATCCGTATATACTGTCCAGGTGACACTTTCTGTACGTCACACATACAACCAAGTCATTTGCTACCAATATCATCTACCGCTTGATCCAGAAAACTCTCTGTGCGACATTTCTCTGGGTCGCAGACTAAATAGCCACCGTTAACAGGGTGTCAGTCAGTTCTACCATATTTCCTGCACGTCACGTTCCCAAAAAACAAAATTTAAAAAATATAAAAAACAAATATAAAAAAAAAATATTTTTTCAGTTGTTTTAGCTCAGTGATACAAATCCATTTTACTCAGCTATGTGACCTTTCTGTGTGTCACAGTTCAGCACATTCATCCCATCGTATATACTGTCCAGGTGACACTTTCTGTACGTCACAGCAATACAACCAAGTAATTTGCTACCAATATCACCTACCGCTTGATCCAGAAAATTCTCTGTGTGACATTTGTCTGGGTCGCAGACTAAATAGCCACCGTTAAGAGGGTTTCAGTCAGTTCTACCATATTTCCTGCACGTCACGTTCCCAAAAAAACAAAATATAAAAAAAAATTATTAGTTTCAGTTGTTTTAGCTCAATGATACAAATCCATTTTACTCAGCTACGTGTAACCTTTCTGTGTGTCACAGTTCAGCACACTCGCTCCCATCCGTATATACTGTCCAGGTGACACTTTCTGTACGTCACTTAATTCTACCGGACTTCTTTTATCATACACCTATATACAAAAAATGTTGAACCCCAGGGCTAATTGTCGAGGGCGAGGGCGTGGACGTGGGCATTCAATTACTGCAGGGGGCAGAGGCCGTGGTCCTGGGCAGGGTGAGACAGTATCTGCTGATGAGGGAGCCGTGGAACGCCGCAGAGTTACTCTCCCTAGCTTCATGTCTCAACTTACAGGGACACGTGGTAGAGGACTGTTGAAACCACAACAGTGCGAACAGCTGATCTCGTGGATTGCAGACAATGCTTCAAGTAATTTGTCCACCAGTCAGTCTTCCACGCAGTCCACCCACGTTACCCAAGGGAGCACTCCTATGGCTCCTCCACCTCAACCTCCTTCCCCCCAGTCTGCCCCCTCCCAGGAAAATTTGGAATGTCATCCCTCATACTCTCAGGAACTGTTTTCTGGACCCTTCCCAGAGTCACAAACCACTGCTCAGGTTGCTGCTGACCTCGTTCCCGATGCCCAAGTTTTCCAACTGTCGCAGTCTGTGGGTGATGATAATGACAATGTTGAGTTAGTGGAAGAAGTTTGTAAAGAGGTGTCGGACGATGAGGAGACACGGTTGTCAGACAGTGGTGAAGTTGTTGTTAGGGAGGAATTCCGAGGGGGGAGCAGACTGAGGAATCGGAGGATGATGAGGTGACTGACCCAAGCTGGGTTGATATGCCGAGTGAAGACAGTGCTTCTGAGGCGGAGGCGAGTGCTGCACCAGAACAGGTTGTAAGAGGCAGTGGTGTGGCCAGAGGGAGAAGCAGGGCCAGAGCTGGTGCATCAGCAGCAACTGTTCCACGTAGTGAAGCTCCCGAGGCGAGGCCTAGATGTTCGCAAGTCTGGAGGTTCTTTAAAGAAAGCGAGGATGACCGACGGACTGTGGTGTGCAACCTGTGCCACACCAGGATCAGCAGGGGTGCCACCACTCCTAGCCTAACCACCACCAGCATGCGCAGGCATATGAGTGCTAAACACCCCACTGAATGGAACCAAGGCCGTTCAACCACCTCCTGCGGGTCACACCACTGCTCCTTCCCCTGTGTCACTCGCTGCCTCTGCTAGTCAACCCCCACGTCACTCGCTGCCTCTGCTAGTCAACCCCCTGCCCAGGACCCCGGCACGAGCAACTCCCGCCGGAAAACCACACCTTCGCCTCCACGATCCTCCACAGCGTCCACCAACGTGTCCCAGCGCAGCGTTCAGCTGTCTTTACAGCAGACGCTGGAGCGCAAGAGGAAATACAGTTCCACCCACCCACATGCCCAAGCCCTCAACGTCCACATCTCCAAATTGCTTAGCCTGGAGATGCTGCCCTATAGGCTGGTAGAGACCGAGGCCTTTCGAAATCTCATGGCGGTGGCTGCCCCTCGGTATTCCGTCCCCAGCCGCCACTATTTTTCCCGATGTGCCGTCCCAGCCCTACACCAGCACGTGTCACAGAACATCATCCGTGCCCTGACCAACGCTGTTTCTGAGAAGGTCCACCTAACCACGGACACGTGGACAAGTGCTGCCGGGCAGGGACACTACATCTCACTGACAGCACATTGGGTTAACTTGGTGGAGGCTGGGACCAAGAATGACCCTGGGGCCGCTCATGTACTGCCCACACCGAGGATTGCGGGGCCTACCTCGGTCACGGTCTCTCAGTCGTACTATGCCTCCTCCTCCGACCCCTCCTCCTCCACCGAATTACCATCCGTGGGCACGGCGCCTTCAGTCGGTAGCTCTAGGCGCAGCAGCAGTGCCGTGGGTAAGCGCCAGCAGGCGGTGCTCAAACTGCTGAGCTTAGGTGACAAAAGGCACACCGCCCAAGAGCTGTTACAGGGCATCACGGCGCAGACCGATGTGTGGCTGGCACCGCTGAACCTCAAGCCAGGAATGGTTGTGTGTGACAACACACAACCTGGTGGCGGCTCTACAACTCGGCAGACTGACACATGTGCCATGCCTGGCCCACGTGTTCAATCTTATAGTTCAGCGGTTCCTCAAGACATACCCCAATCTGTCTGATTTGCTCACCAAGGTGCGCGGCATCTGTGCACATTTCCGCAAGTCTAGCACAGATGCTGCCACTCTCAGGGCAGCGCAGCGCCGCCTACAACTGCCCGCTCACCGACTGTTGTGCGACGTGCCCAGGAGATGGAATTCCACATTAAACATGTTATCCAGAGTTTACCAGCAGCGCAGAGCGATTGTAGACTGCCAGATGTCATCTTCCACCAGAACTGGTAGTCAGGTTTCTCAGATTCCTCAAGTCTACAATGAGGAGTGGACGTGGATGTCTGATATCTGCCAGGTGTTGAGCAACTTTGAGGAGTCAACACTGATGGTCAGCGGCGATGCCGCCATTATCAGCCTCACCATCCCGCTGCTTTGCCTGTTGAAAAAATCACTGCTCAGCATTAAGTCGGATGCTTTGCGCTTGTCACAAGAGACGGTGGAGGAAGATACGTCGCTTGATAGCCAGAGCACCCTCCGGTCTGTTTCTCAGCGCTTATCGGAGGAGGGGGATGAGGATGAGGAGGAAGAGGAGGAGAATGTCGGCGAGATAGTAGAGGGTACCAGTGCTCAGTCCTTAACTCTTGAGCGTGTATGGGCTGAAGAGGAGGACTTGGAGGAGGAGGAGGAGGAGGAGGAAATGGAGAGTCAGGTCAGTGAGGAGAGGGAATTCTTGCATGTTGGGACTCTGGCGCACATGGCAGACTTCATGTTAGGCTGCCTATCCCGTGACCCTCGCGTTAGAAGAATTTTTTCAAACACCGATTACTGGATGTTCACTCTCCTGGACCCACGGTACAAGCAGAACCTTTCAACTCTCATCCCTGCAGAGGAAATGAGTATGAGAGTGAATAGGTATCAACAGGCCCTGGTGCACAAGCTGAAACAATTCTTCCCATCTGACGCCGCTAGCGGCAGAGGGCATGGTTCTGTGGGCCAAGTAGCGGGGGAGAGGAGGCGAGCAGGCAGCTTGTCCAGCACTGGCAGGGGAACGCTCTCCAAGGCCTTTGCCACTTTTATGTCACCCCAGCAAGACACTGTCACCTGTCCCCAGTCTAGGCAGAGTAGGGGGGAGCTGTACAGAAAGATGGTGAGGGAGTACCTAGCTGACCATACCAACGTCCGGACCGATCACTCTGCTCCATACAACTACTGGGTTTCAAAGCTGGACACGTGGCCTGAACTGGCGCTGTACGCCTTGGAGGTGCTGGCCTGCCCTGCCGCTAGCGTTCTGTCAGAGTGGGTATTCAGTGCAGCTGGTGGCGTCATCACCGATAAGCGTACACGCCTGTCAACTGACAGCGCTGACAGGCTGACGCTTATTAAAATGAACAAAGCCTGGATTTCACCGGAATTCAAATCTCCTCCGGGGGAAAGCAGCTAAAGATTTAAATAACTTATGTATCCGATTCCTCCTCTCTACTCCTCCTCCTACTCCTACTCCTCCTCCATATCGTCTTTGCCTAATGCTGACCCAAAAAATGCCATTTTTTAGAGGTCCAACTGGCACTCTTTTAGCACAATTTTTCAGGAGGGCCCCCTACAGGCCCTCTCTTCAAACAATTTTTCAGGAGGGCCCCCCTACAGGCCCTCTATTCCAACAATTTTTCCAGAGGTCCACCTACAGGCCCTCTATTCCAACAATTTTTCCATGGCGGTCATGGTACACGTTGGCACCAATGACAAAGTCAGGGGGAGATGGAAGGTCCTTAAAAATGATTTTAGGGAACTAGGTGAGAAGCTAAAGTCCAGGACCTCCAAGGTAGTGTTTTCAGAAATACTACCAGTGCCACGAGCGTCACTAGAGAGACAACGGGAGATTAGGGAGTTAAATAAGTGGCTCAGAGGCTGGTGCAGGAAGGAAGGGTTTGGGTTCATGGAGAACTGGGCCGACTTCTCTGTCGGCTACAGACTCTACAGTAGGGACGGGCTGCACCTTAATGGGGAGGGTGCAACTGCCCTGGGGGAAAAAATGGTTAGACGGCTGGAGGAGCTTTTAAACTAGGATCTGGGGGGAGGGTGGGGGGTAATACTAATAAGGGGGTAGATAGTGTAGATAGAGAGTGGGTCATAGTCGGGGAGAGTGGGGGGTTAGTGGGGGTTGGGATTAGTGAGGAATGTAGGGAGAATATTGGGCAAAACATCAACCAAAGTAACCCAAAAACCCCGGATATTCACTTCACAGGTAATAGTAATTTTAAAAGGGGGGTAAAAAATATACATAGACCTCTTAAGTGTATGTACACTAATGCCAGAAGCCTGACTAATAAAATTGGTGAACTGGAATTAGTGATGTGTGAGGAGGACTATGACATAGTGGGAATAACTGAGACATGGCTGGATGATACCTATGACTGGGCAGTTAACGTACAGGGTTACAGTCTTTTTAGAAAGGATCGCCAAAACCGGAGAGGGGGAGGGGTCTGCCTTTATGTAAAGTCCTGTCTAAAGCCCACACTGCGGGAAGATATAAGTGAGGGACATGAAGATGTGGAGTCACTGTGGGTAGAAATAAATGGAGCCAAAAACAATAATAAAATACTAATAGGAGTTTATTATAAACCCCTACTATATCAGAGCCCATAGAAAATCTACTTCTAAACGAAATAGACGAGGTGGCAAATCATAATGAGGTCGTTATTATGGGGGATTTCAACTACCCAGATATAGACTGGGAAACTGAAACCTGTACATCTCATAAAGGAAACAGGTTCTTGGAAATAACCAAAGACAATTACCTTTCCCAACTGGTTCAGGACCCGACTAGAGGGACGGCCATACTGGACTTAGTATTAACCAATGGACCTGACAGAACAACAGATGTGCAGGTCGGGGGACTCCTGGGAAATAGTGACCATAACATAATAACCTTCCAATTGTCATTCAAAAGAGCGTTTCTTCAGGGAGGAACAAAAATACCTAACTTCAAAAAAGCTAAATTTAGCCAACTAAGAGAGGCCATAGGCCTAACTAACTGGGACAAAGTCTTCAAAAATAAAAATACAGCCACAAAATGGGATATTTTTAAAAACATCCTAATATCTAATTTTGAGAGGTACATACCATATAGGAATAAAATAATAAGAAACAAGAAAAAACCAATGTGGATAAATAGAACTGTAAAGAAAGCAATAAATGACAAACAGAAAGCATTTAAATCACTAAAACAGGAGGGGAGCGAGAAAGCATTGAAAAACTATAAGGAAAAAAATAGAATATGTAAAAGACAAATAAAAACAGCCAAACTAGAGACCGAGAGATTAATCGCCAAAGAAAGTAAAACTAACCCTAAAATGTTTTTTAATTATATAAATGGTAAAAAGTATAAACCTGAAGGTGTCGGCCCCTTACAGAGTAATGAGGGGGGAGTTGCAGAGAGCGATGAGGAGAAAGCAAAGCTACTAAATATCTTTTTCTCCACTGTATTCACTGAGGAAAATAAACTGTCAGATGAAATGCAGAATATAAAAGTAAATTCCCCATTAAAAGTGCCCTGTCTGACCCAGGAAGAAGTAGAGCTGCGTCTTAAAAAGATTAAAATAGACAAATCGCCAGGACCGGATGGCATACACCTCCGTATCCTAAGAGAATTAAGTAATGTCATCGCCAGACCCTTATTTCTGATATTTAAGGACTCTATACTGACAGGGAGTGTTCCACAGGATTGGCGCATAGCAAATGTGGTTCCAATATTTAAAAAGGGTCCAAAAACAGAGCCCGGGAACTATAGGCCGGTAAGTTTAACATCTGTCGTGGGTAAACTGTTTGAGGGTTTTCTAAGAGATGCTATCTTGGAGTACCTCAATGAAAATAAGCAAATTACTCCATATCAGCATGGCTTCATGAGGGATCGGTCATGTCAAACCAATTTAATCAGTTTCTATGAGGAGGTAAGTTCTAGACTAGACCGCAGCGAATCAATGGATGTCGTATATCTGGACTTCTCCAAAGCATTTGACACTGTACCACATAAAAGGTTAGTATATAAGATGAGAATGCTTGGCCTGGGAGAAAATGTCTGTATGTGGGTAAGTAACTGGCTCAGTGATAGAAAACAGAGGGTGGTTATTAACGGTACATACTCAGATTGGGTCACTGTCACTAGTGGGGTACCACAGGGGTCAGTATTGGGCCCTATTCTCTTCAATATATTTATTAATGATCTTGTAGAAGGCTTGCACAGTAAAATATCAATTTTTGCAGATGACACTAAACTGTGTAAAGTAATTAACACAGAAGAGGACAGTACACTGCTACAGATGGATCTGGATAGACTGGAGGCTTGGGCAGAGAAGTGGCAGATGAGGTTTAACACTGACAAATGTAAAGTTATGCATATGGGAAGGAATAATGCAAGTCACCAGTACATACTAAATGGTAAAATACTGGGTAACTCTGACATGGAAAAGGACCTAGGAATTTTAGTGAACAGAAATCTAAGCTGCAGAAACCAGTGTCAGACAGCTGCTGCCAAGGCCAATAAGATAATGGGCTGCATCAAAAGAGGCATAGATGCCCGTGATGAGAACATAGTCCTGCCACTTTACAAATCACTAGTCAGACCACACATGGAGTACTGTGTACAGTTCTGGGCTCCTGTAAACAAGGCAGACATAGCAGAGCTGGAGAGGGTTCAGAGGAGGGCAACTAAAGTAATAACTGGAATGGGTGGACTACAGTACCCAGAAAGATTATCAAAATTAGGCTTATTCACTTTAGAAAAAAGACGACTGAGGGGAGATCTAATAACTATGTATAAATATATCAGAGGTCAGTACAGAGATCTCTCCCACGATCTATTTATCCCCAGGACTGTGACTGTGACTGTGACGAGGGGACATCCTCTGCGTCTGGAGGAAAGAAGGTTTGTACACAAACATAGAAGAGGATTCTTTACGGTAAGAGCAGTGAGACTATGGAACTCTCTGCCTCAGGAGGTGGTGATGGTAAGTTCACTAAAAGAGTTCAAGAGGGGCCTGGATGTATTTTTGGAGGGTAATAATATTACAGGTTATAGTTACTAGAGAGGGGTTGTTGATCCAGGGAGTAATTCTGATTGCCTGATTGGAGTCGGGAAGGAATTTTTTTTCCCTAAAGTGGGGAAAACTGGCTTCTACCTCACAGGGTTTTTTTGCCTTCCTCTGGATCAACTTGTAGGAAAACAGGCCGAACTGGATGGACAGATGTGTTTTTTCGGCCTTATAAACTATGTTACTATGTTACTATGTTACTAGAGGTCCACCTACAGGCCCTCTATTCCAACAATTTTTCCAGAGGTCCACCTACAGGCCCTCTATTCCAACAATTTTTCCAGAGGTCCACCTACAGGCCCTCTATTCCAACAATTTTTCCAGAGGTCCACCTACAGGCCCTCTATTCAAACAATTTTTCCGGAGGTCCACCTACAGGCCCTCTCTCCAATTCCAGTTCCAAGTTTTATTTGCGCATACTGCATACATTTTTATTTTTGGGATAGGTGTGAAAAATAATATTACTTGCGAATCTATATTGCCCAACATTGGATACGGTAGCAAGTAGAAGACCAAACACATGCTGCTCACAGGGTTCCGCAAATTCCTGGTCCACCCGCAAATTCCTTGTCCACAATGTCAAGGAGGACGAGGTTCTTTGGATGAGCAACAAGTCCTTCTGTACTGAAATCGCCGACAAAGTCTCCATCTAAGAACACACAGACCATTGTGGAGAGAGCGGCACAGCTCGCCATCAAAGTGAGGAACCCCAACGCCAGACTGCGCAGAGAAGATAACGAATAAATATCTCTGTGGTTATTTTTGCTAAATAAAAGTTAAATAAACCCCCCCAAAAATTCATCTGTTAATGTGCCTGATCCACCCAAGTTGAATCTGTCCCATCATGAGAAAGTCCCCCCCAAGGAGTCCCCTCTGTAACTTGCTTCCCATACATCTACCTCACCCCCCCGACACCTGTGTCTCGCCATTGTCCACCACCTCCTCAGACAACACTGGTAAATCCACACTGTCAGCACACGGAAACAGCAAAAGGTCTTGCGAATTGGGGCAGAGAATTTTCTGGGCAAGCACATCAGAGAAGGGGTGACTATGGGGTTCCAGGGAGTACGTGACCACATGCAATCTCCATCTAAAAAGTCATGCCACACTTGATCAATCTCATAATTTACGACTGTACCGGTTGATGCAAAATTTTTAAGTTGGGGTCCTGCGTCGTCATTCTAAATACATCCAGCTGTTGTCACCAACACACACGCTAGCCCAGGGGGCACTCCTCTGGCTCTTCCACCGAAACCTCCTTGCCCCAGCCTGCCCCCCCACCTACAGGCCCACTCTCCAAACAATTGACGTCTTTTTCCTATCTTTCTCTCTGTCCAAACTATTTTTCCGGATAGCTGCCATATACGGTATTAAACTGAGAAGAATACAGAGAACACATGCTACACTTGATCAAGTTCATAATTTACGACTGTACTACTTGATGCAACAGTTTTCAAAAATCCATTATGGCTGTTGTCACCACCACACACGCTAGCCCAGGGGGCACTCCTCTGGCTCTTCCAGCGAAACCTCCTTGCCCCAGCCTGCCCCCCACCTACAGGCCCACTCTACAAACAATTTAGCCGGATAGGGGACGTATCCGAAGTTGTACTCATGTTTGTTTTTGTTCTTCTTTTATCTGCCTCCTGACTTGTGATAGGCAGAGCATGGACACGTCCCCTTAGCTGCAGTGGGAAAGACACTCCCCTGGCCAGAGCAAGCTTTTTTTCCCTTTTCCGTGTTCGAAATATCCATTAAATATAGGGTCCCAAGATAAGGGACGTATACGGTATTAAACTGAGAAGAATCGATACTGCACCGGCTGATGCTAGAGCATTTCCAAATGCATTCCGGCTGTTGTCACCACCACACACGCTAGCCCAGGGGGCACTCCTCTGGCTCTTCCACCGAAACCTCCTTGCCCCAGCCTGCCCCCCACCTACAGGCCCACTCTACAAACAATTTAGCCGGATAGGGGACGTATCAGAAGTTGCACTCATGTTTGTTTTTGTTCTTCTTTTATCTGCCTCCTGACCTGTGATAGGCAGAGCATGGACACGTCCCCTTAGCTGCAGTGGGAAAGACACTCCCCTGGCCAGAGCAAGCTCTTTTTCCGTTTTCCGTGTTCGAAAAATCCATTAAATATAGGGTCCCAAGATAGGGGACGTAATACGGTATTAAACTGAGAAGAATACAGAGAACACATGCTACACTTGATCAAGTTCATAATTTACGACTGTACTACTTGATGCAACAGTTTTCAAAAATCCATTATGGCTGTTGTCACCACCACACACGCTAGCCCAGGGGGCACTCCTCTGGCTCTTCCAGCGAAACCTCCTTGCCCCAGCCTGCCCCCCACCTACAGGCCCACTCTACAAACAATTTAGCCGGATAGGGGACGTATCCGAAGTTGTACTCATGTTTGTTTTTGTTCTTCTTTTATCTGCCTCCTGACTTGTGATAGGCAGAGCATGGACACGTCCCCTTAGCTGCAGTGGGAAAGACACTCCCCTGGCCAGAGCAAGCTTTTTTTCCCTTTTCCGTGTTCGAAATATCCATTAAATATAGGGTCCCAAGATAAGGGACGTATACGGTATTAAACTGAGAAGAATCGATACTGCACCGGCTGATGCTAGAGCATTTCCAAATGCATTCCGGCTGTTGTCACCACCACACACGCTAGCCCAGGGGGCACTCCTCTGGCTCTTCCACCGAAACCTCCTTGCCCCAGCCTGCCCCCCACCTACAGGCCCACTCTACAAAAAATTTAGCCGGATAGGGGACGTATCGGAAGTTGCACTCATGTTTGTTTTTGTTCTTCTTTTATCTGCCTCCTGACCTGTGATAGGCAGAGCATGGACACGTCCCCTTAGCTGCAGTGGGAAAGACACTCCCCTGGCCAGAGCAAGCTCTTTTTCCATTTTCCGTGTTCGAAAAATCCATTAAATATACGGTCCCAAGATAGGGGACGTAATACGGTATTAAACTGAGAAGAATTGATACCATACGGGTTAAAGCAACAGTTTTCCCAAATCCATCTGGCTGTTGTCACCACCACACACGCTAGCCCAGGGGGCACTCCTCTGGCTCTTCCAGCGAAACCTCCTCCCCCCCCACCTACATGCCCTCTCTCCAAACAATTTTCCCAGGTAGGGGGACGTATTAGATATTGTACTGATTCTGAATTGCCTCCTGCAATAGACGGGAATCAAACCAAGATCAACTGCTTGGGAAGCAGCTATGCTCATTACTATACCACCAGCAAGCACAGCAACTGATAAGAACAGATACTAAACTTGATTTTAGCTGCAGTGCCCGCATGAGCAGTGGTGTCACCTGCAGGCGGTGATGGACCTTCGTTGCACCTAGTTGGGTGCTTCCTTAACATGTGATGGGTATTTGCCTCGCCTTTCTTGGTCTGGGTGAGCACAATTGCCATGAGGGTAACCACCAGGCTGTTGCCTGAGGATTTGGGGTAATGGTGGGATTAAGCGGCCTCAGAGGCATCCATGCATGCTGCCCCTGCTGTTTCCTGTCCATTTCCGTGGTGTTTCCATCATTTTCTGAGGTTTCCAGGTTTTCAGGCAAACTTCCCTGTGAAGAGCTTTGGTCCCCCGCAAAAATGCTCGAGTCTCCCATTGACTTCAATGGGGTTCGTTACTCGAAACGAGCACCCGAGTATCGGGAAAAATTTGTCTCGAATAACGAGCACCCGAGCATTTTAGTACTCGCTCATCTCTAGTCGGCATCCACTTGGTCTGTATTCTTTATTATTTATTTTGCATGGAGTCTAAGTTGCATTTTGATTGGAATGTGTTGCTCTTTATGGCTATTACTATGTGAAGCACTCTGCACTTTATTTGTATGTAATACTGAGGGCTGTTTACACATCAGGGTATATATATAGACAGCATCATACCCCATACTTTGTATGACTCATAAATACTTTTGTAGTATACGTACCAGTGTATTCTTATCTTTTCTGTGACGTCTGCCATGATATGCTATTACTCCTTTATGAATTTGCTGTATTTTACTGTGATTAATAAAATTTATTATGTTTTAGTGATTTGGGTGTAGTGGTAATTTATTGTAGGAGTATTATATTATGTGTTTAATAGCAAGATAATAATATGGTATTATTACAGTATTGCTTTTGTTATAACACTGAAAGATATCCTGCAGTAATATACAACACTTTCAATAACATGGGTTTAATAATAGTGCTTTTCAGTAAAATGCTTTTGCTACTGAATGGTATCTTGCAGTGAAATACAGTCTGGGCAAGCCCCATTCACTTCCTCCTAGTGTCATGTGATCCTTCATTTCTTTCTTCACTCCTGTTGTCCCTGCCAATTCTCATAGTAAAATGGCACTAGACTCTGTTTACATACGATTCAGCCGAAACGTTGGCTGACAGATTTTTTGTGCAATTCGTAACAAATCTGATTTGTTTAGAATTGATTCACTCATATCTAAACAGGTCATTATAAACAGTGATCAAAATAGAATATTTTGAAAGAATTAGTGTAAGTTTCAGGTGTTTGGATCAGTACTGCACTTGCTGGATGCTGAAAGTGTAACTGATGTCATCCGTGAAGCATGGCTTCAAAATTGTAGTGTATGGCTTTAAAATGTCATATACCATAAAGAGGTTGAGTAGGTAAAGATTGCATCTTCACTTGGAAATTGTGGGTTGAACTTTAAGATCAGAAAATATTCCTAAGGGTACAGCTACATGGCAACACATGTTGTACTACAGCAAGTCACAGAAAAGTCTCAGGACATAATAATATGGGCAACTATTTTAGAGCTGTGATTGGGCTATGAAAACACAGCCAAGTTGTTGTGCAGTCACTAGTCTCGTGCAACTTGCGACACAAAATACAGCATGTATGAATTTTTGCTAGTTGAACCTACTTGTTCGTTCTTGAAGGACTTTATTGTTGGACTTTATTCTCAAACATGTTATTGCTTGCTAGTATGTTTATGTTGTCTTTTTAGGTCAGACAATCATATTCCCTTAAAAAATATTAGCTCAATTGACCTAAAACAGTGAATAAACAGTATATAAAACAGTTTATAATTTAAAAACAAGTTACAATATAACCCGACCTTTCTTTTCATGGATTTTAAAGGACTAGCATTTTCCATCCTGATGATAGTCAACCGTATAATAGAAGTGCCTTCCTTCATGAAATACAGCATCTTCAACATCAAAAAGAAGCCTTCTAACTTTTTTCTGTCACAATTAATCACGTAATTTTCTAGAATGAAATGTGTTCTTCGTCTAAAATCACCTAAATTCTCTACTTCCTATCATAAATCCTAGACACAAATATAACCACAGTTTGTTTGATTCTAACCTCTCCAACACTTCCCCTTAGGCTCCCAATTAAGGATACACTTAGAGATACACTCCAGCCTTTTTTTTACTTATGTATTACAGCATGGGCCATTATTAAATAGGATAATGTAGATGCCCTTGTGCATTCTTTACATACACTACTCTCAAAAAGTTAGGGATATTTGGCTTTCAGGTGAAATTCATGGAAAACTTAAAAAGTTCATGTTACTTGATATTATATCATGAAAGTAGGGCATTTAAGTAGAAGCATGCAATGTTGATTTCTTCATCTCAAGCAATTTATTGAAACAAAAGCCAACTACTGTAATGGGTACACCCCCACAAAAATGTCAATGTCTCATGTCATGTCATGTGGCCTTAATTACACGTTAACAACGTCTCCCGCTTTTCATAAGTTGACTTATAGTCTGTTGATGGTATGGCATGGCATCCCACTCTTCTTGAAGGGCGGTCCATGGGTCATTGAGGTGCTGGGATGCAGAGTTACGAGCCTCTACACGGCTGATCCCATGGGTTTTCAATGGGATTCAGGTTTGGAGAAAGTTCAGGCCACTCCATTTGAGGTACCCCAATCTCCAGCAGCCATTCTCTAACGATGCAGCCTCAATGAGCTGGCACATGAGATTAAGTCTGTGTTGTTCATGCAGAGGCATAATGACTGAATTAATGATGTTATTCAAGTATAGGCCTGTCACTGTACCATTCACAAAGTGTAGGGCAGTTCTGTATTGACTAGACACACCTGCCCACACTGTAACACCACCACCACCAAAGGCTCTTCTGCTGACAACAGTGGCTGATGCATAGCACTCTCGTTGACATCTTCAACAACGTTGGTGGCCACCATTTCTGCTCAGCGTGAATCATTTTTCATCAGTGATCAGAAATTTGGCCCATTGGTCCCTCATCCAGCATTAATGCTTCCTGGCCCATGCAAGATGATGATGTCTGTGCCTAGTGGTGTGGTCGGGTAACCTTGCAGGTCATCTAACACGCAGACTACACTGATATAAATTGTTTCAAATGGATGTGACACTTGGGTGCCTCTCATCTCCCTTAAATGTGCCTGAAGTCATGTGGCATATATCATCCAGTTCCACAGGATATTGTTCACAATTAAGCGGTCATCAGTGTGGGATGTGGGCAAAGGACATCTACTTCTATGCCTTTCTGTGACTCCCATTTTCTCTGTATCTTTGTTACAACCTGCTGATGACACTCTGTGATACTTTAAGCTCAGTGGCCACTTCTGTCTGAGAACATCCTGCTTGAAGACTCACAATGGCTAGGTACTGGAATTAGTGATGTGTGAGGAGAAATAAAACATAGTGGGAGTAACTGATACATGGCTGGATGATAGCTATGACTGGACAGTTAATGTACAGGGTTACAGTCTGTTTAGAAAGGATCACCAAAACCGGAGAGGGGGAGGGGTCTGCCTTTATGTAAAGTCCTGTCTAAAGCCCACACTCTGGGAAGATATAAGTGAGGGACATAAACATGTGGAGTCACTGTGGGTAGATATACACGGAGGCAAAAACAATAATAAAATACTAATAGGAGTTTATTATAAACTACCTAATACACCAGAGTCCACAGCAAAATCTACTTCTAAACGAAAAAGACGAGGCGGCAAATCATAATGAGGTCGTTATTATGGGGGACTTCAACTACCCAGATATTGACTGGGAAACTGAAGCCTGTACATCTCATAAAGGAAACAGGTTCTTGACAATAACCAAAGACAATTACCTTTCCCAACTGGTTCAGGACCCGACTAGAAGGGCGGCCATACTGGACTTAGTATTAACCAATAGACCTAATACAACAGATGTGCAGGTTGGGGGACACCTGGGAAATAGTGACCATAAAGTAATAACCTTCCAATTGTCATTCAAAAGAGTGTTTCTTCAGGGAGGAACAAAAATATCAAACTTCAAAAAAGCTAAATTTAGCCAACTAAGAGAGGCCATAGGCCTAACTTACTGGGACAAAGTCCTCAAAAATAAAAATACACCCACAAAATGGGAGATTTTTAAAAGCATCCTAATATCTAATTTTGAGAGGTCATACCTTATGGGAATAAAAGGTTAAAGAACAAGAAAAAAAATGCAGATAAATATAACTGTAAAGAAAGTAATAAATGACAAAAAGAAAGTATTTAAATCGCTAAAACAGGAGGGGAGCGAGGAAGCATTGAAAAACTATAAGGAAAAAAATAGAATATGTAAAAGACAAATAAAAGCAGCCAAACTAGAGACCGAGAGATTAATAGCCAAAGAGAGTAAAACTAACCCTAAAATGTTCTTCAGTTATATAAATGGTAAAAAGTATAAATCTGAAGGTGTCGGCCCCTTACAGACTAATGAGGGGGGAGTTGCAGAGAGCGATGAGGAGAAAGTAAAGCTATTAAATATTTTTTCTCCACTGTATTCACAGGAAAATAAACTGTCAGATGAAATGCAGAATATAAACTGTGAGATGAAATGCAGAATATAAAAGTAAATTCCCCATTAAAAGTGTCCTGTCTGACTCAGGAAGAAGTAGATTGAAATAGACAAATTGCCAGAACCGGATGGCATAGACCCTTATTTCTAATATTTAAGGACTCTATACTGACAAGGAGTGTTCCACATGATTGGCACATAGCAAATGTGGTGCCAATATTCAAAAAGGGTCCAAAAACAGAGCCCGGAAACTAAGGGCTGGTAAGTTTAACATCTGTTGTGGGTAAACTGTTTGAAGGTTTTCTAAGAGATGCTATATTGGAGTACCTCAATGAAAATAAGCAAATAACTCCATATCAGCATGGCTTCATGAGGGATCGGTCATGTCAAACTAATTTAATCAGTTTCTATGAGGAGGTAAGTCTTAGACTTGATAGCTGCGAATCAATGGATGTCGTATATCTTGACTTCTCCAAAGCATTTGACACTGTACCACATAAAAGGTTAGTATATAAAATGAGAATGCACGGACTTGGAGAATGTCTGTATGTGGGTAAGTAGCTGGCTCAGTGATAGAAAACAGAGGGTGGTTATTAATGGTACACACTCAGATTGGGTCACTGTCACTAGTGGGATGCCACAGGGGTCAGTGTTGGGCCCTATTCTCTTCAATATATTTATTAATGATTAGAGATGAGCGAGCACTAAAATGCTCGGGTGCTCGTTATTCGAGTCGATCTTTTCCCGATGCTCAGGTGCTCGTTTCGAATAACGAACCCCATTGAAGTCAATGGGAGACTCGAGCATTTTTGCAGGGGACCAAGGCTCTGCCTAGGGAAGGCTGGGTGAAAACCTGGAAACCTCAGAAAATGATGGAAACACCACAGAAATGGACAGGAAACAGCAGGGGCAGCATGCATGGATGCCTCTGAGGCTGCTTAATCCCACCATTACCCCAAATTCTCCTAGTGGGGCATGTGTGGTATCGATTCTTCTCAGTTTAAAATTGTATACGTCCCCTATCTTGGGACCATATATTTCATGGATTTTTCGAACACGGAAAAGGAAAAAGAGCTTGCTCTGGCCAGGGGAGTGTCTTTTCTACTGCAATTAAGGAGACGTGTCCATGCTCTGCCTATCACAGGTCAGGAGGCAATTAAAAGAAGAACAAAAATAAAATCAGTACAATATCTAATACGTCCCCTATCCAGGTAAATTGTTTGGAGAGAGGGCCTGTAGGTGGGGGGCAGGCTGGGGGGAAGGAGGTTGAGCTGGAAGAGCCAGAGGAGTGCCCCCTGGGCTAGCGTGTGTGGTGGTGACAACAGCCGGATGGATTTGGAAAAACTTTAGCATCAACCGGTACGGTATGTATTCTTCTGAGTTTAATACCGCATACGGCACCTATCCGGAAAAATAGTTTGGAGAGAGAGAAAGAGAGGAAAAAGACGTGCAGTATGGAGCAATTACACAGAAACTATTAGATTAGGCAGACTTGGTCTGCTTAATTGCAACCCAGACAAATGAGAGAAAGAGAGGAAAATGACGTATTTTTAAAAGTGACGTTCAGTATAGATCAAGTGTGGTATGTGTTCTATGTATACTACTCAGTTTAATACCGTATATGGCAGCTATCCGGAAAAATAGTTTGGAGAGAGAGAAAGATAGGAAAAAAAAACTAAATTGTTTGGAGAGAGGGCCTGTAGGTGGGGGGCAGGCTGGGGGGAAGGAGGTTGAGCTGGAAGAGTCAGAGGAGTGCCCCCTGAGCTAGCGTGTGTGGTGGTGATAACAGCCGGATGTAGTTAGAATGACGACGCAGGACCCCAACTTAAAAATTTAGCATCAACCGGTACAATTGTCAATTATGAGCTCGATCAAGTGTGGCATGACTTTTTAGATGGAGATTGCATGTGGTCACGTACTCCCTGGAACCCCATAGTCACCCCTTCTCTGATGTGCTACCCCAGAACATTCTCTGCCCCAATTCGCAAGACCTTTTGCTGTTTCCGTGTGCTGACAGTGTGGATTTACCAGTGTTGTCTGAGGAGGTGGTGGACAATGGCGAGACACAGGTGTCGGGGGGTGAGGTAGTTGTATGGGAAGCAAGTTACAGTGGGGACTCCTTGGGGGGATTTTCTCATGATGGGACAGATTCAACTTGGGTGGATTAGGCACAGGAACAGATCAATTTTTTTTTTTGTGTGTTTATTTAACTTTTATTTAGCACAAATAACCACAGAGATATTTATTCGTTATCTTCTCTGCGCAGTCTGGCGTTGGGGTTCATCACTTTGATGGCGAGCTGTGCCGCTCTCTCCACAATGGTCTGTAGGTTCTTTGAGGAGACGTTGTGGGCGATTTCTGCACAGAAGGACTTGTTGCTCATCAACAGAACCTCGTGCTCCTTGACATTGTGGACCAGGAATTTGCGGAACCCTGTGGGCAGCATGTGTTTGGTCTTCTTGTTGCTACCGTACCCAATGTTGGGCAATATAGATACGCTGGTAATATTATCTTTCACACCTATCCCAAAAAAAAATTTACGCAGTTTGCGCAAATAAAAACTGGAACTGGAGAGAGGGCCTGTAGGTGGACCTCCGGAAAAATTGTTTGGAGAGAGGGCCTGTAGGTGGACCTCCGGAAAAATTGTTTGGAGAGAGGGCCTGTAGGTGGACCTCCGGAAAAATTGTTTGGAGAGAGGGCCTGTAAGTGGACCTCCGGAAAAATTGTTTGGAGAGAGGGCCTGTAGGTGGACCTCTGGAAAAATTGTTTGGAGAGAGGGCCTGTAGGTGGACCTTCGGAAAAATTGTTTGGAGAGAGGGCCTGTAGGTGGACCTCCGGAAAATATGTTTGGAGAGAGGGCCTGTAGGTGGCCCTCCAGAACAATTGTGGTAAAAGAGAGTCAGTTAGACCTCTAAAAATGGCGTTTGTTTAGTCAGCGTTAGGCAAAGACGACATGGAGGAGGAGGAGTAGGAGGAGTAGAGAAGAGGAATAGGATACATAAGTAATGTTAATCTTTAGCTGCTTTCCCCCGGAGGAGATTTTAATTCCGGTGAAATCCAGGCTTTGTTCATTTTAATAACCGTCAGCCTGTCAGCGCTGTCAGTTGACAGGCGTGTAAACTTATCGGTGATGACGCCACCAGCTGCACTGAATACCCGCTCTGACAGCACTCTAGCGGCAGGGCAGGCCAGCACCTCCAAGGCGTACACGCCAGTTGAGGCCACGTGTCCAGCTTTGAAACCCAGTAGTTGTATGGAGCAGAGTGATCGCTAAGGACGTTGGTATGGTCAGCTAGGTACTCCCTCACCATCATTCTGTACAGTTCCCCCCTGACTGGGGACAGGTGACAGTGTCTTGCTGGGGTGACATAAAACTGCCTGCGCGGCTCCTCTCCCCCGCTACTTGGCCCACAGAACCATGCCCTCTGCCGCTAGCGGCGTCAGATGGGAAGAATTGTTTCAGCTTGTGCACCAGGGCCTGTTGATATCTATTCACTCTCATACTCCTTTCCTCTGCAGGGATGAGAGTGGAAAGGTTCTGCTTGTACCGTGGGTCCAGGAGAGTGAACACCCAGTAATCGGTGTTTGAAAAAATTCTTCTAACGCGAGGGTCACGGCATAGGCAGCCTAACATGAAGTCTGCCATGTGCGCCAGAGTCCCAACACGCAAGAATTCCCTCTCCTCACTGGCCTGACTCTCCATTTCCTCCTCCTCCTCCTCCAAGTCCTCCTCTTCAGACCATACACGCTCAAGAGTTAAGGACTGAGCACTGGTACCCTCTACTATCTCGCCAACATTCTCCTCCTCTTCCTCCTCATCCTCATCCCCCTCCTCCGATACGCGCTGAGAAACAGACCGGAGGGTGCTCTGGCTATCAAGCAACGTATCTTCCTCCACCGTCTCTTGTGACAAGCGCAAAGCATCCGACTTGATGCTGAGCAGTGAGTTTTTCAACAGGCAAAGCAGCGGGATGGTGAGGCTGATAATGGTGGCATCGCCGCTGACCATCTGTGTTGCTCAACACCTGGCAGATATCAGACATCCACGTCCACTCCTCATTATAGACTTGAGGAATCTGACTGACCTGACTACCAGTTCTGGTGGAAGTTGACATCTGGCAGTCTACAATCGCTCTGCGCTGCTGTTAAACTGTGGATAACATATTTAATGTGGAATTCCATCTCGTGGGCACGACGCACAACAGTCGGTGAGCGGGCAGTTGTAGGCGGCGCTGCGCTGCCCTGAGAGTGGCAGCATCTGTGGTCGACTTGCGGAAATGCACACAGATGCGGCGCACCTTGGTGAGCAAATCAGACAAATTGGGGTATGTCTTGAGGAACCGCTGAACACGTGTGCCAGGCATGGTACATGTGTCAGTCTGCCGAGTTGCAGAGCCGCCACCAGGTTACGCTCGTTGTCACACAAAACCATGCCTTGCTTGAGGTTCAGCGGTGCCAGCCACACATCGGTCTGCGCCGTGATGCCCTGTAACAGCTCTTGAGCGGTGTGCCTTTTGTCACCTAAGCTCAGCAGTTTGAGCACCGCCTGCTGGCGCTTACCCACGGCACTGCTGCTGCGCCTAGAGCTACCGACTAAAGGCGCCGTGCCCACGGATGGTAATTCGGTGGAGGAGGAGGAGGGGTTGGAGGAGGCATAGTACATCTGAGAGACCGTGACCGAGGTAGGCCCCGCAATCCTCGGTGTGGGCAGTACATGAGCGGTCCCAGGGTCATTCTCGGTCCCAGCCTCCACCAAGTTAACCCAATGTGCTGTCAGTGAGATATAGTGTCCCTGCCCGGCAGCACTTGTCCACGTGTCCGTGGTTAGGTGGACCTTCTCAGAAACAGCGTTGGTCAGGGAACGGATGATGTTCTGTGACACGTGCTGGTGTAGGGCTGGGACGGCACATCGGGAAAAATAGTGGCGGCTGGGGACCGAATACCGAGGGGCAGCCACCGCCATGAGATTGCGAAAGGCCTTGGTCTCTACCAGCCTATAGGGCAGCATCTCCAGGCTCAGCAATTTGGAGATGTGGACGTTGAGGGGCTTGGGCATGTGGGTGGAACTGTATTTCCTCTTGCGCTCCAGCGTCTGCTGTAAAGACAGCTGAACACTGTGCTGGGACACATTGGTGGACACTGTGGAGGATCGTGGAGGTAAAGGTGTGGTTTTCCGGCGGGAGGCGCTCGTGCCGGGGTCCTGGGCAGGGGGTTGACTAGCAGAGGCAGCGAGTGACGCAGGGGGTTGACTAGCAGAGGCAGCGAGTGACACAGGGGAAGGAGCAGTGGTGTGACCCGCAGGAGGTGGTGAACGGCCTTGGTTCCATTGAGTGGGGTGTTTAGCACTCATATGCCTGTGCATGCTGGTGGTGGTTAGCTAGTAGTGGTGGCACCCCTGCTGATCCTGGTGTGGCACAGGTTGCACACCACAGTCCGTCGGTCATCCTCACTTTCTTTAAAGAACCTCCAGACTTGCGAACATCTAGGCCTCGCCACGGAAACTTCACTACGTGAAACAGTTGCTGCTGATGCACCAGCAGTGGCCCTGCTTCTCCCTCTGGCCACACCACTGCCTCTTACAACCTGTTCTGGTGCAGCACTCGCCTCCGCCTCAGAAGCACTGTCTTCACTCGGCATATCAACCCAGCTTGGGTCAGTCACCTCGTCATCCTCCGATTCCTCAGTCTGCTCCCCCCTCGGACTTCCTGCCCTGACAACAACTTCACCACTGTCTGACAGCCATGTCTCTTCATCGTCCGACACCTCTTTACAAACTTCTTCTACTAAGCCAACATTGTCATCATCATCATCATCACCCACAGACTGCGACAGTTGGAAAACTTGGGCATCGGGAACGAGGTCAGCAGCAACCTGAGAAGTGGTTTGTGACTCTGGGAAGGGTCCAGAAAACAGTTCCTGAGAGTATGCCGGATCGCATTCCAAATTTTCCTGGGAGGGGGCAGACTGGGGGGAAGGAGGTTGAGGTGGAGGAGCCAGAGGAGTGCTCCCTTGGGTAACGTGGGTGGACTGCGTGGAAGACTGACTGGTGGACAAATTACTTGAAGCATTGTCCGCAATCCACGACATCAGCTGTTCGCACTGTTGTGGTTTCAACAGTCCTCTACGTGTCCCTGTAAGTTGAGACATGAAGCTAGGGAGTGTAGCTCTGTGGCGTTCCTCTGCTCCCTCATCAGCAGGTACTGTCTCACCCTGCCCAGGACCACGGCCTCTGCCCCCTGCAGTAATTGAATGCCCACGCCCACGCCCTCGTCCTCGACCCTTATCCCTGGGGTTCAACATTTTCTATATATAAGTGTATTATATTAAAAAAAAAAAAAAATCGGCCTGGTGTACTGAAACCCACAAACTTGTTCAGTCTGGTTTAATTAAGTGACGTAAAGAAAGTGTCACCTGGACAGAAAATACGGATTGGAGTGAGTGGACAGCTGAACTGTGACACACAGAAAGGTTCCACACTGCTGTGTGAAATGGATTTGTATCACCGAGCTAAAACAACAAAAAAACTATTTTTTTATATATTTTTTTAATATATTTTCTTTGTAGTTTTGTTTATTTTGGAACGTGACGTGCAGAAACTATCGTAGACCTAACTCACACCCTGTTAATGGTGGCTATTTTGACTGCGACCCATACAAATGTAGCACAGAGATTTTTGTGATCAAGCTATATACGTGAGAGCAAAAGACCTGGTTGGATTACGTGACGTACAGAAAGTGTCACCTGGACAGAAAATATGGATTGGAGTGAGTGGACAGCTTAACTGTGACTCACAGAATGGTTCCACACTGCTGTGTGAAATGGATTCGTATCACTGAGCTAAAACAACAAAAAAACTATTTTTTTTCTATATTTTTTTTGTAGTTTTGTTTTTTTTGGAACGTGACGTGCAGAAACTATTGTAGACCTAACTCACACCCTGTTAATGGTGGCTATTTTGACTGCGACCCAGACAAATGTCGCACAGAGATTTTTGTGATCAAGCTATATACGTGAGAGCAAAAGACTTGGTTGGATTACGTGACGTACAGAAAGTGTCACCTGGACAGAAAATACGGATTGGAGTGAGTGGACAGCTGAACTGTGACACACAGAATGGTTCCACACTGCTGTGTGAAATGGATTTGTATCACTGAGCTAAAACAACAAAAAAATATTTTTTATATATATATATATATATATATATATATATATATATATATGTATATATATATATATATATATATATGTTTTTTTTTGTAGTTTTGCTTTTTTTGGAAAGTGACGTGCAGAAACTATCGTAGACCTAACTCACACCCTGTTAATGGTGGCTATTTTGACTGCGACCCAGACAAATGTCGCACAGAGATTTTTGTGATCAAGCTATATACGTGAGAGCAAAAGACCTAGTTGGATTAAGTGATGTACAGAAAGTGTCACCTGGACAGAAAATACGGATTGTAGTGAGTGTACTGAACTGTGACACACAGAATGGTTCCACACTGCTGTGTGAAATGGATTTGTATCACTGAGATATAACAATTAAAAAAAAAAGGGGTTATATATGGCGATAGCTGCACTACTAGTGCCAGCCAGCCAGCCAAGCCAGGAG
>ONZH01018521.1:0-226165 GCA_900303285.1 Rhinella marina | reverse complement strand
TTTTTAAGAGGTCTCACCTCTTGGGCCTCCACAAAATTTTATTATGGCTCACCTCTTGGGCTCTTGGCCTAACAATAATTTTTAAGAGGTCTCACCTCTTTGGCCTCCACATAATTTTTAAGAGGTCTCACCTCTTGGGCCTACAAACAATTTTTCTCATGGCTCACCTCTTGGGCCTACAAACAATTTTTAAGAGGTCTCACCTCTTGGGCCTACAAACAATTTTTATTATGGCTCACCTCTTGGGCCTTAATACAATTTTTAAGAGGTCTCACCTCTTCGGCCTCCACTTAATTTTTTCGAGGGTCACCTCTTGGGCCTCCATATAATTTTTTCGAGGGCTCACCTCAAGCTAACTTTGCGCAACTCATTAAAATATTTTCACAACAAGGACCTAAGAGCCCTCGATGGGAGAGCTTTGTGTGGGGGCCTGTTATAAGGAAGAGATGCGGCCCTGCAGGCTGTAGCCTGCCTTCTCCATGAGCCTCTGGCCAGCCCACGGCCTCTTCCTGCCTTTTGCGGTCCTACGCATCCCTCAACATCCCCACTGCTTTACCTGCTAGACATGACACTGGGCCAGGTCGGGTCACTGACTTCGTCATACTCAACCACCTCCTCTTACACTGCCTCACTTTGCTCCAACAGCCTCCCTTGCTGGCAACTGTGTCTCATCATCGTCCCTAATCATTTTACACTTTAGTGCCCGTTCCACACCACCATCAGCTAGAGATGGAGCTTGCTCCAGTGTTTGGGCATCAGAACAAACAAAATCCTCAGATAGCTCCTGCGATTCTTGCATGGGTGGGAACACTGGGTTGATAACATTGGGCAGGGTGGGAGGAAGGAGGGTCAGAGTGAGGTCCCTGCAGTTTCTGCAGGCTATCGACGAGACTGGACTTTGTGGACTTGACTGGGTGGTGGACAGATTTAACAAATCTAGAAGGAGAAAGAGGGGTTTGCCGAGCTGTCTGTAAGGGTTGCGGAAATCCAGACAGAACCAAGGCCCAAAACTTGGGTGGGGGTAGCAGGTTTGCCCGTCCCCGCCTCCACAACATTCACCCAGTGTGCCGTCAGGGAGATGTAGCATCCCCGGCCTCAAACCAAAGTGTTGGTGGTCAAATGGCCTTTTGCAGTAACCGTGTTACTCGGGCGTGGATGATGTTTTGGGACATGTGCCTGGGCAAGGCAGGGATGGCACAGAGGGAAAAATAGTGATGGCTTGATTGCTTTCCCCCTTGCCTATGCCATCTGTGATTGTCATAGGCAACGTGATTTTAAGGGGTGCAGAATTTTATCTTCTTTTTTTGTCTAGTTTGGCTTGGGGTCCATGGCAATGTAGAGGAAAGAAGGTTTCCTTGTATGGTCTCACTTTACAGAGAGGTTACATTGTCTTTGGAGTGTATTGTTGAGAGGCTGTGATAGTGGCGTAATAGTGCGACTTGGGCGCGTTATATGCACCCAGACATGCTTCCCCTGCTGTCCCAGTTGCATTCCAGCAGTGTTGGCATCCTTTTCTGAGGTTTCAGGGTGGACTTGGTGACCTCCAAGTGGTCGAATTGAGATTTCCAAGTGGCGAGCATTTTTTTCCCATAGACTTTAATGGGATTCGATATTCGGTCGAATAGCCGAATATCGCGGTCTATTCGAATCGAATTTCGAACTTTCGAATATTTCACTACTCGCTCATCTCTATTTATTATCCCTGTACAGTGACATCGCTGTGTGTATTATCCCAGTGCAGGAAGAGGTAAGTGGTCTGTGTTTGTGTGTTTGTTTTCTATTTTTTAGGGTCGTGAATGCAGAGGACTACGTCGGATTCGGTGGACTACGTCGGACCAGCTTTTTTTTTTTTTTAATAAAATGGTCAAACAGGGGTCTGGGGGAGTGTTTATTTCAATAAAATGTTTTATACTTGTGTGTGTGTGTATTTTTTTTTACAATACTACAGTTTTAGTAATCACGGCTATCTACAGACGGCCCTGATTACTAATACTGGGCTTAGTGCTTGCCGGTATGGCCAGCACTAACCCCAACATCTATTACCTTGGCACCCACCGCCACCAGGGGTGCCGGGAAGAGCCGGGTACCCGCAGGACCGGACCTTCTAAATTGAGGGTCTGGCTCTGGGGCGGCTGCAGGCTGGTACCATTAGGCTGGGAAGGGCCAATAACTGTCTCCCTTCCCACCCTGGTAGTGCCAGGCTGCCGCTGCTGGTTGTATCTGGCTGGCAAAGGAAAAAAGGGGGGGGACCCCACGCCATTTTTTAAAATGTAATTATTTTTGTAAAAAAATGGCGTGGGGTCCCCCCCTTTTTTTCTTCGCCAGCCAGATACAACCAGCAGCGGCAGCCTGGCACTACCAGGGTGGGAAGGGACATGGTTATTGGCCCTTCCCAGCCTAATGGTACCAGCCTGCAGCCGCCCCAGAGCCAGACCCTCAATTTAGAAGGTCCGGTCCTGCGGGTACCCGGCTCTTCCCGGCACCCCTGGTGGCGGTGGGTGCCGAGGTAATAGATGTTGGGGTTAGTGCTGGCCTGCCATACCGGCAAGCACTAAGCCCAGTATTAGTAATCAGGGCCGTCTGTAGATAGCCATAATTACTAAAACTGTAGTATTGTAAAAAAAAATACACACACACACAAGTATAAAACATTTTATTGAAATAAACACTCCCCCAGACCCCTGTTTGACCATTTTATTAAAAAAAAAAAAAAGCTGGTCCGACGTAGTCCACCGAATCAGACGTATCCTCTGCATTCACGACCCTGAAAAATAGAAAACAAACACTTAAACACAGACCACTTACCTCTTCCTGCACTAGAATAATACACACAGCGATGTCACTGTACAGGGATAATAAACATAGTGATGTCACAGTACAGAGATAATAAACACAGTGATGTCACAGTACAGAGATAATAAACACAGTGATGTCACAGTATAGAGATAATAAACACAGTGATGTCACAGTACAGGGATAACAAACACAGTGATGTCACAATACAGAGATAATAAACACAGTGATGTCACAGTACAGGGATAATAAACACAGTGATGTCACAGTACAGAGATAATAAACACAGTGATGTCAAAGTCCAGGGATAATACACACAGTGATGTCACCGTACAGAGATAATAAACACAGTTATGTCACTGTACAGAGATAATAAACACAGTGATGTCACTGTACAGAGATAATAAACACAGTGATGTCACCGTACAGAGATAATACACACAGTGATGTCACTGTACAGAGATAATAAACACAGTGATGTCACTGTACAGAGATAATAAACACAGTGATGTCACCGTACAGAGATAATACACACAGTGATGTCACTGTACAGAGATAATAAATACAGTGATGTCACCGTACAGGGATAATAAACACAGTGATGTCACAGTACAGGGATAATAAACACAATGATGTCACAGTCAGGGATAATAAACACAGTGATGTCACAGTCCAGGGATAATAAACACAGTGATGTCACAGTACAGAGATAATAAACACAGTGATGTCAAAGTCCAGGGATAATAAACACAGTGATGTCACAGTACAGAGATAATAAACACAGTGATGTCAAAGTCCAGGATAATGCACACAGTGATGTCCACCGTACAGAGATAATAAACACAGTGATGTCACCGTACAGGGATAATAAACACAGTGATGTCACTGTACAGAGATAATAAACACAAGTGATGTCACCGTACAGAGATAATACACACAGTGATGTCACCGTACAGGGATAATAAACACAGTGATGTCACAGTCCAGGGATAATAAACACAGTGATGTCACAGTACAGGGATAATAAACACAGTGATGTCACAGTACAGGGATAATAAACACAGTGATGTCACCGTACAGGGATAATAAACACAGTGATGTCACAGTACAGGGATAATACACACAGCGATGTCACAGTCCAGGGATAATAAGCACAGTGATGTCACAGTACAGGATAATAAACACAGTGATGTCACAGTACAGGATAATAAACACAATGATGTCACAGTACACCTGTGCAAACAAGGCCTGGGGGGGCGCAGATAAGGCTAGGGGCTACACTTAAAAGGGCCAGTGACGCACAGATAAGGGGTAAGGGGCAGGGTCACAAGCAAGGTCCGGGGGGGGGGGAAGGGGGGGTGAGGGGTGCACAGATAAGGGCCAGGGTGGCGCACACAGGGGGCAGCAGAGACAAGAACCAGAGAGGCGCAGACAAAGAGGGAGTGGGGCACAGATAAGGGCCCAGGGGCGCAGACCAGGAAGAGGCGTACAAAGACAAGGGCCAGATCCCAGGGGTGCAGACAGGGGCCAGGTAGGCACAGCCAAAGGGGCGCAGATAAGAGCCAGGGGCTGCATTGAAAGGGCCAGGGTGGTGCACAGAGCAGGGTCACAAGCAAGGTCTTGGGGGGGTGAGGAGCACACAGATAAGGGCCAGGGTGGCACAGACAAGGGCCAGAGAGGCACAGAAAAAGGGGGCACAGATAAGGGCTGGGGGCGCAGACAAGGGCCAGGGTGGCGCACACAGGAACCAAGGGGGCAGAGAGAAGGGGCAGGGAGGCAGAGGCGCAGACAAACGCCAGGGAGGGGGGGCACAGATGAGACCCTGGGGCAGACAGGGACCACGGAGGCAGAATGGGGGGGGAGCCCAGATAGGAGCCCGGCCCTGGCCCATGGGAGTGTGTCTTATTCCTTGGGGACCCAAACCCCTAAATATGTGGGGCTTGGGACCCATAGGCCTGGGCACGGCACGGCTGGGCGGCATTTTGCATTTTGCTTGGGACCCATAGGCCTGGGCCCGGCGCGGACGGTTCAAGGGTTACATTTAAATTCTTGAAACTGGATTCAAACATAACCCTCAACGGAACTTTGTTACATTGTTCTGGAGGGCCTCACGTAAGTGGCGGCGAGGGGGGGCCCCATCATAAGGTACCCCATGTGCTGCTATATGATGCCTTTGTTCTGCATTGTATTCACCCCTACCAAGGAACATACATGCCACATATTGTAGTCATGAATTTACATGTCACCTGCAATCAGAGGTACATCATGTGGGTATCGAATAATAGATCCATACAGGCACAGAAGCATAACTCTAGGGCAGGGATTCCCAACCTGCAACCCTCCAGCTGTTGCAAAACTACAACTCCCAGCATGCCCTAATATCTGTAGGCTGTCCAAGCATGCTAGGAATTGTAGTTTTGCAACAACTGGAGGGCCACAGGTTGGGCATCCCTGCTCTAGGGGATGCAGAGGTAGCAGCTGTACCCGAGTTCTGTCATGGATCAGCAAAAACTCTTCCGTCATTATAGTAAAACAGTCTGCATCCATTATGAACGGATCCGGTTGTATTAGCTTTAAAATATCCATGGCAGATCCGTCTCTGAATCCTATGAAAATCAATGGGGGACTGATCTGTTTTTTTTACTGTGCTTGAGAAAACGGATCTGTCCCTATTGAATTACATTGTAGCGTTATTCTGTCCGTGATGGGGACGCAACGGAACGGAACGGAATGCATTCTGGTGACTCCATTTCATTTAGTTCATTGTCAATGGGGACAAAACGGAAGTGTTCCCCCCCCCTCCACCCCCACTATTGAGATCCTATGACGGATCTCAATAGCGGAAAGGGAAAGCGCAGATGTGAAAGTATCCTTAGCTGGAGGTGCTGCTTCAGATTTTGCACTGGGGCCTAAGAGTTTGAATTTATACCTCTGCAGTATGCAGGGGAGGATTGGCCAAAGGCCCTACAGAGTAATTTCCCGGAGGGCCGATGCCCAGGAGGCCGCCCAAGGCCACCCCATGGCTGCCAGCCGGGTACATAATGATACGTGTTGAGCGAATCGAGCTCCATGAAGTGTGATTCGATCCGAATTTCATGAAAAATTTGATTTGCCAAATTTCCTCTTGCTTTGTGGTGACGAATCAATTTTACCTGAAATGGTGCAAAAAAACTAAAGAAATTATACTTGCCTATCCATTTGAGCTTGAAGAGCCAGCTGCCACCATTTTGATTGAAGATCTCGCACAAAACCCCGTATGCGGTGATGCATGATATCACCACACCGGCCGGCATGATGACGTCATCATGGGCCACTCTAGATCTTCAATCAAGATGGCGGCTGGCTCTTCGTGATCAAATGAATGAGGGTAAGTATGATTTTATTAACTTTTTTGAATTTTACACAGAATTATTGCTATCAGATGCCGCCATCATGTATGAACGAGGCATCTAAGGGGTACAATGATGGGGGGGCGTGCAATCGCCGCTCCCTGTCATTGCACCCACTACTTACAAAGAAGTAATTTGTCACTGAGCAAATTTCTTTTTGTAAAATTCGGCAAAGCAGCCCAATCAAATTTTCCAATACTTCGATCATCTCTAATAATGATCTGAAGCTGTAAATATTAATTAATGCTAGGAGCATCAGGCACCAGTGGACCCAGGAGGTACCAGTGGCCTCAGGACGGTGATACAGTTGAATACTAAGGTGCAGGCGGCAGTATTTTGTGCTGTACTGTGGTATTTGCTTCTGGTGAGGCAGTATTTTGTACTGTGCTGTGGTATTTCGCTCTGCTGGGGCAGTATTTTATGATACACTACATTATTGCAGGACCTGCCTACGTGTGTTGTCCCTGCCTACTTGTGTTGCCCACCCTTCTGCCAATTTGGACTCGCCTACAATATGGGGCCACTTTTAGTTTTTTTTTCCAGGGCCACTTTAAGCTCCCAGTCCGCCCATGGCAGTATGGATTTGTAATATAGCCGGGACTTATATCCAAAAACATTTTAAAGTGACTTATAACCTCTTGTAAAAGATAAAGGAAAGACCTGCAGTTGCGCAGGAGTCCAGTACAGATAAGGGGCCCCACCGTCAACTCCTGTCTATTAAATGCCATGTAAGTTCCATGACTGTTCATGCCTCACAGTTACCTGAATATCTAATATTAGAGAACCCTTTTAAGCGGCATGTTCTGTGCTAAGTTACTGACCACAAGGACCTATATCAAGTTCTTGTCCAGAGGCCCTCTCCTGTAATAAGAGAAAACACATCCATCTTAAAGGGACACTTCCACCAACATTTCAGCATATATGTGAATATTCTATACAATTTTTTCTTTAATAAAAAAAAAGGAGTGGATGGTTTTCTGGATATAATTTTTTGATTTAACTTCATGATTGTCAATGCAACCCTTTTCTCCCACTTTTCGCATACTGATAGCAACACCACAGAAGAAATGCTAGTATAGGCTTCCAGTATCCATAGTTTCAGGTGCTGCACATCTCGTATCTTCACAGCATAGACAATTGCCTTCAGATGACCCCAAAGATAAAAGTCTAAGGAATCCACTTTCCAGGAAACTGTTCATCTAGGAATGTTTGGACCTGACATCCATAATGTGGTGGTGCACCATCTTGCTGGAAAAACTCAGTGAACGTGCCAGCTTCAGTGCATAAAGAGGATTGGTCATCGTGGGCCAGTTGAATGACCACCAAGGTCTCCCGATCTGACCCCCTTCGACTTTTATCTTTGTGGTCATCTGAAGGCAATTGTCTATGCTGTGAAGATACGAGATGTGCAGCACCTGAAACTACGGATACTGGAAGCCTGTGCTAGCATTTCTTCTGCGGTGTTGCTATCAGTGTGTGAAGAGTGGGAGAAGAGGGTTGCATTGACAATCCAACACAATGGGCAGGTCTTAAAATAGCCAAGTCAAAGTCCAGACCTGAATCCAATTGAGAATATGTAGAAAGAGCTGAAAACTGCTGTTCACAAACGCTCTCCATCCAACCTCAAAGAGCTCGAGCTGTTTTGCAAGGAAGTATGGGCAAGAATTTCAGTCTCTAGATGTGCAAAACTGATAGAGACATACCCCAAGCGACTTGCAGCTGTAATCGCAGCAAAAGGTGGCGCAACAAAGTATTAATGCAAGGGGGCCGAATAATTTTGCACGCCCTTTTTAGTTTTATTATTACAAAAAAAGTTTAAATGATCCAATGAATTTCGTTCCACTTCACAGTTGTGACCCACTTGTTGTTGATTCTTCACCAAAAATTTAAAATGTTTTATCTTTTTGTTTGAAGCCTGAAATGTGGCAAAAGGTTGAAAAGTTCCAGGATAGGAACTCAGGATAGGTTATCAATACCAGATTGGTGGCGGTTCGACTACTGGCACCCCGCCGATCAACTGTTGAAAGAGACTGCGCCTTCTTAGACCTATGGGGTCATGTTCCTTGGTCACATAGCTTAGACTCAGCTTAGTCCCATTCCAGGTGCAGAAATGGGATTAAGCTCAGCTGCTATTCAATGGATGGTGTTGGGCTTGGTAAGCTGCGAGGAGGCCAAGGTGCTCAAAGGAGCACCATAGTCTCTTCAAAATGCTGATTGATGGGGTTGTCAGGTGTCAGACCCCTATTGATCTGATATTGATGACCTATCCTGAGAATAGTTCATCAATATATAACAACCATAGCTGCCAACTGTCCCGAATATGCCGGGACTGTCCTTGATTTTCAGAGACAGTCCTGGCAAATTTGCGCTGTCCCGGGCCGAAAATGGACGTAGTAAGTGTTTCTGGGCCAGTCTACGGCATTTCCGGGGGCGGGGCCTGTATTCCCCTGATTTTACCAACTGTACTGTTAATTAGTATAAACAACCAGACAACCTGTTTAATATTTACCATAGTCTTCCATGCAACATCTGCCTACAAAAGCTGAAAAAAAATCCAATAATAAAAAAAGACCAAAAATGCGCAAAGATGTTTCACAAATCATAGAAAAAAACATGTGCGACACATGGTTAAACCTACTATTTTATGTCTAGCACACTGGGAGTAATATCATATCCAGCATAAAATCAATCAATGAATTTCGAAACCCTAGAAAATATCTTTTCCCACATAGAGTTCAATTTTATTATATATTTTATTCTAACAATATACTATCTGGGTGCGAGGCAGCGACTGAATATTGCTTGGCACAGTGAAGCTGAAGGAAATGAACTAATATATTATAACGTATTATGGAAGCCTGGATTTTGTTCAGTGTTTATAAGGATAAAGCACTTTGTGTCAGATAAGCAAAAAATATGAGACATTTTATTCCAATAGGTACATTTTGAAGAAAAAACAGTAGTATTAAGGTATTTTATAGTGAATAATGTATTGGTATGTGTTCAGGCAGTTTTTAAAGTCAATGGGATAGATTTATCAAACTGGTGTAAAGTAGAACTGGCTCTTTTGGAAAATGAAAGGTGTAATCTGATTGGTTGCTATGGGCAACTAAGCCAGTTTTTCTTTACAACAGTTTTGATAACTCTCCCCCATCATTACAGTACAAATGCATTTTCCCCTAGAGGCATTGCTTATAGAGAAGAATATGACGCCTCACACAAGCACTGAACTATGGCACACAGACTGCCTATGGGTCCATAATATGGACTTATTGGTACTCTATGTGGCACTTTTTACAAAGTCAGTGTGCACAAGTCCCTATTTTTACTTTTCTTCTGGAATAATAGTAATTAATCAAACTGGTGTAAAGTATAACTGGCTTAGTTGCCCACAGCAACCAATCAGATTCCACCTTTCATTTTTCACAGCTCCTTTGGAAAATGAAAGGCGGAATCTGATTGGTTGCTATGGGCAACTAAGCCAGTTGTACTTTACACCAGTTTTTTTTATAAATCTCTCCTAATTTCTTTGGCAATGATCTGTCTCCAGGAGAGTAATATGACCTAATCTATGACCACAAAATGATATACAGCACTAGCATGACTGCTGAGAGGAGATGTCTGCTTTGGAAATGTGTACTTGTTATAACATGTAGCTAATTTAGCTGATTACAAAGTCCCCTGTGATGATCAGCTATAATCTATAGGGAAACATGGCCGTAGTTCATCCCTGCAGTGCCACCACAGTAGAAAGAAGACTCAGTTCACATGTGTATTATGGCTTTTTTTTATTGGAAGCCAGAACCCTGTGCCAGATCCAACAGACACCAGCAGCCACCCAGTGGAGGTCTGTCATTTTGATAGGAAAATTGCACTGCAAAAGCAGATGTGGGAAGAGCCTTAAAGGGATATTACATCTGCAAAGGGCATCTGTCAGCAGATTTGTACCTACGAAACTGGCTGACCTGTTACATGTGCGCTTGGCAGCTGAAGACATCTGTGTTGGTCCCATGTTCATATGTGCCCACATTGCTAAGAAAAATGATATTTAAATATATGCAAATGAGCCTCTAGGAGCAACAGGGGCATTGCTGTTACACCTAGAGGCTCTGCTCTCTCTGCAACTGCCATGTCCTCTGCAATTTAATTGACAGGGTCAGGTAGTGTAAATATCATCACTCCTGACCCTGATTTCTCCTAAAGTCAATAACAGTGCAGAGTGCGCAGCAGTTGCTGAGAGAGCAGAACCTCTAGGTGTAATGGTAACGCCCCTGTTGCTCCTATGCTCCTAGAGACTCATCTGCATATAATAAAACACAATTTTTCTCAGCAATGCGGGCACATATGAACATAGGACCAACACAGATACCTTCAGCTGCCAAGTGTACATGTAACAGGTCAGCCACTGTCATAGTTACAAAGCTGCCCTTTACACATGAGAAGCCAGCACTCACCTGAAGGATCCCCAGCCGCTCCTGTACTGCCACTTCTGTGTTCCATGGTTACAGCCATGAAAGGTGGACCAGAATGCAGGCCACGGGAGGAACAGCAGGGGGCACTACCAGAATGAAAAAAGTAATGTAGATAAAAAATTAACAATATTTTTATTGCATGTATATTTCAGTAATATTTCACGCGAAATGTCCTAGTCATTGGAAAGCAACACTTTATGTGGGATAACACCATTTAACTGGATTTGCCCTTTAAATGAGCATCCTTCGAAAATAGGGGACCATCAGGAGCCTCCCATGAGTTTAAGAATTAAAGGGGTTGGCCTATCTGGGACATGGATGGCAAATCACTAGGATATTCCTTCAATGTCAAATAAGAGCAGTGTCCCACTTCTGGGGTCTGCTCCTATCTAGAGAATGGGGCACCTAAAGTGAAGGTGAACACACCACGCATGTGCAGAGTGCTCTCCATTCATCGCTATTGGAGTTCCAAAAATAGCCTAGCTCAGCTATTTTCAGAATTTTTCAGATTTTCAGTACTGGGTCCCAGACGTTGGACCCACACCTATCTGACATTGATGGCATATTGCTAAGATATGATGTCCCAGATGGGAATACGCCTTGAAAGTTCACGTATGTGGTCACTCTCCAAAAGTTATGGAAACCCACAAAGTTTTCTTACTTTGTCAGAGAGCCCCTTTAACCCATGCCTATTGACCAATATATTGTTCGTAGTGATACTAACGTCTCCGCTTTTCCAGTAGCTGCAGTTTCCTTGACACTAATATTTATTGAATCAAATGTATGACAGTTCTTGGATAGCCTAAGAAAATCAAGCTCAGTTAGCTTCTGACATACAATGTGCCAGGTTTTGACAGACTAAAAATTAGACTTTGCTATGAAGGAGTTACGTGAGTCACTAGCGTGAAGAAAAGCCCAACTACAAGTGATCATGACAAGTGGATGATACATAGCTTAAAAGAGGTTGATGCTAATCCTCTGACAATGGAAGATCACAGAAGATACTGTATCCACACTAACCTCTCAAATGGGAAAAACATATGAGAAAAGGATGGGGTTATGTCCCCATTCTACTGCTGGTTTCTTCTGCGTTTCCACAGCGATAGACACTCCCCACAACTCCCAGTGGTGTCTTTCTAAACACTGAGCACTGAGCCAAAGAAGGACATGTCCTTTAAACTGGTCGCCGCATGAAAGGCTGCGTAGCCTCCCATTTGAAAACAGTGGGAAGTGGATTCCACTTGGCCACTGCTGGCTTTTTGGCACAGACTTCATGCCAAAATTCCAGCATCATCTTTACCACTTTAGACACGTTATATACTCAGGATATTGTATGTCATAAAGTCTAATAAGTGGGGGTTGAAATCCCATATATCAAGAGAAGAGATGTCACCTGACCCTTGTTCAGCAAGCCAAGGTGACCACATATAACTTGTGCTTGGCTTTTTCCATAACTTTTATAGACTTTAAGATAGAGAGCTGTGCACATGCTTGGCTGCTTCTCCTTTTGGCCACATATATGGTGCCAGCACTGGCCAACTATAGGTATTTCCACTGATCAATTAGCCAGAGTAGAAAACAGCATGTTTTTGTCCTCCAGAGGTCCAAGCCTGCACGTTATACAGACAGCCCATTTATTTCAATGAACATTGTGTAATGCTGAATTTCTCCTCTAGAGGCACTACAGGGAAACTGAACGCTTGTTGTCAAGTTACCTCACATATTATATCTGATCATTGTGGGTCCAAGCAACAGGGTTTCTTTGAGCAGCTCCTCATTAGGTTACATTCCTAACAAAAAAACAAAACGGGCAACCCCTATATGGAAATAAAGGGATGCAAATGAGCTCTTAACAAGCCCTGCCTATAGTGATACCAGATGTAAGGCAGCTATCCTATAAGTCAATGTTCGACCCTTTCAATAGGCCTTGAGACATGACTTGGATATTAAATTAGTCAGCACCTCATCTGCAGACAGCTGTTTTGGGGTGATCGCCTCTCATCAGTGCAGAGCAGAGAGTACTAGCTTAAAGAGGTTGTCCGGTCCCAAAATTATAATTCTTTTTCTATGCTCCTAACACCCCTCACCATGCATACAGATGCCCCCAATAACTGTTGTTCATGTCTGAGCTTTCCTTCCCCCCTGGAATACATCACATTATCCTGGCAGATCTGTTTACTTTCTTCCCTTCCTGTTTTGTTGAATACATAACATTATTGATACACAAGCCTGGCTGCACTGCACAGAGATGACTCACAGGCTGGACACGGCTCCCACACTGCTCTGTCTGCAGCAGCTACACCCTCTATAACTCCTGTGTCCATCTTTCTACACCCAGACATGAATCTACTTCTCACTCAGTGTCTAAATCTCATCACTGACTGTCCACAGGCTCTACCCTCACATGTGTATCTAATCCTATCCTATGTGATACAGCCTGCTGAGCTGTGTATCTAATCCCATCATTGACAGTTCACAGGCTCTTCCCTCACCATCTCCAGAATGTAATAAACAGCTGGAATCAGCAAGCGTATCCAATCAAATCTGTATCTAATCCTATTCAGTATGTGTGCCTGATACACATCCTGTTGTGTGCAATACAGCCTGCTGAAGTGTGTATCTAATCCCATCTTGTATGATACAGCATTCTGAACTGTGTATCTAATCCCATCTAGTATAACATAGCCTGCTGAGCTGTGTATCTAAACCCTCATGCACACGACCGTATCCATTTTGCAATCCACATTTTTTCGAGTCCAATTAAGTTCTATGAATTTGAGGACCAGAATAGGACATGTTCTGTCTTTACTGGAACTGACATACGGATGTAGAAAACACACTGATGACGTCCATGTGCTTTCCTTATCCATATGTCAGTTCTGCAAAAGATAGAAAATGTTCTACTCTGGTCCTCATAATGCAGATCTAAAACCCATAGAACTCAATGGGACTGCAAAAAAATGTGAATCACACATGTGCATGAGCCCTATCACTCATACTGAGCATCCATAACAGTGACCTCCACAGTGCCTCCATAGCAGTAACATCCACAGCGCCTCCATAACCATGACATCCACAGTGCCCCCATAACCGTGACATCCACAGTGCCCCCATAACAGTGACATCCACAGCGACCCCATAACAGTGACATCCATAGTTCCCCCATAAGTGACATCCACAGTATCCCCATAACAGTGACATCCACAGTGCCCCCCATAACAGTGACACAGTGCCCCCATAACAGTGACATCCGCAGTGCCTCCATAACAGTGACAACCACAGTGCCCCCATAAAAATGACATCCACAGTGCTCCCATAACAGTGACATCCACAGTGCTCCCATAACAGTGTACCGTCCAGTGCCCTCATTGTGCCATCCAGTGCCTCATGTTTGCCATCCAGTGCCTCCTTGTACCATCCAGTGCCCACATTGTGCCATCCAGTGCCATCCATTGCCCCCTTGTGCCATCCAGTGCCCCTTGTACCATTCAGTGCCCCCATTGTGCCTCCAGTGCCTCATGTTTGCCATCCAGTGCCTCCTTGTACCATCCAGAGCCCACATTGTGCCATCCAGTTCCCCATGTTTGTTATCCAGTGCCCTCATTGTGCCATCCAGTGCCATCTAGTGCCCCCTTGTGCAATCCAGTGCCCCATGTTTGCCATCCAGTGTCCCTTTTTGCCATACAGTGCCCCCTTGTGCCATCCAGTGCCCCATTGTGCCATCCAGTGCCCAATGTTTGCCATCCAGTGCCTTTTTTTGCCATCCAGTGCCCCATCCAGTTAATCATTCTTTAGTAGAAGGAATTATGTGCTTAGGGTTCTTGACTTGCTGCATGACCCATGTTCTATTGAGATTCAGTACCTGGACGGATGTCCTGACATTTTTCTTTAAAATTTGCTGGTGTGTGTTAGAATTAATTGTGCCATCAATTATGGCAAGTTGTATTGGCCTAGATGCAGCAAAACAGACCCAAACTATGATAATATCACCACTGTGTTTCACAGGTGGGATGAGGTTTTTATGCTAGAAGGCATTGTTTTCCTTTCTGCAAACATAACACTTCTCACTTTTCACACTTCTCACTTGTCCCACTAGCCTTTTGGCTTGTGCAGGTGATCTTTAGCAAACTGTACATGGGCAGAAATTTTTGGAGAGTACAGTCATGGCCAAAAGTTTTGAGAATGACACAAATATTATGTTTTCACATGATCTGCTGCCCTCTGGTTTTTATGTGTGTTTGTCAGATGTTTTTATCACATACAGAAATATAATTGCAATCATATTATGAGTAACAAAAGCTTATATTGACAGTTAGAATGAGTTAATGCAGCAAGTCAATATTTGCAGTGTTGACCCTTCTTCTTCAGGACCTCTGCAATTCTCCCTGGCATGCTCTCAATCAACTTCTGGACCAAATCCTGACTGATAGCAGTCCATTCTTGCACAATCAATGCTTGCATTTTGTCAGAATTTGTAGGTTTTTGTTTGTCCACCCGTCTGTTAAGATCTGGGGAGTTTCCAGGCCATGGACCCAAAATCTCTATGTTTTGTTCCCTGAGCCATTTAGTTATCACCTTTGCTTTATGGCAAGGTGCTCCATCATGCTGGAAAAGGCATTGTTGATCGCCAAACTGCTCTTGGACGGTTGGGAGAAGTTGCTCTCGGAGGACATTCTGGTACCATTCTTTATTCATGGCTGTGTTTTTAGGCAAGACTGTGAGAGAGCCGATTCCCTTGGCTGAGAAGCAACCCCACACATGAATGGTTTCAGGATGCTTTACAGTTGGCATGAGACAAGACTGGTGTTAGCGCTCACCTCGTCTTCTCCGAATAAGCTGTTTTCCAGATGTCCCAAACAATCGAAAAGGGGATTCATCAGGGAAAATGACTTTACCCCAGTCCTCAGCAGTCCACTCCCTGTACCTTTTGCAGAATATCAGTCTGTCCCTGATGTTTTTCTGGAGAGAAGTGGCTTCTTTGCTGCCCTCCTTGAGACCAGGCCTTGCTCCAAGAGTCTCCGCCTCACAGTGCGTGCAGATGCACTCACACCTGCCTGCTGCCATTCCTGAGCAAGCTCTGCACTGCTGGTAGCCCGATCCCGCAGCTGAAACACTTTTAAGAGACGGTCCTGGCGCTTGCTGGTCTTTCTTGGGCGCCCTGGAGCCTTTTTGGCAACAATGGAACCTCTCTCCTTGAAGTTCTTGATGATGCGATAGATTGTTGACTGAGGTGCAATCTTTCTAGCTGCGATACTCTTCCCTGTTAGGCCATTTTTGTGCAGTGCAATGATGACTGCACGTGTTTCTTTAGAGATAACCATGGTTAACAGAAGAGAAACAATGATGCCAAGCACCAGCCTCCTTTTAAAGTGTCCAGTGGTGTCATTCTTACTTAATCATGACAGATTGATCTCCAGCCCTGTCCTCATCAACACCCACACCTGTGTTAATGGAGCAATCACTGAAACGATGTTAGCTGGTCCTTTTAAGGCAGGGCTGCAATTATGTTGAAATGTGTTTTGGGGGATAAAGTTCATTTTCTAGGCAAATATTGACTTTGCAAGTAATTGCTGTTAAGCTGATCACTCTTTATAACATTCTGGAGTATATGCAAATTGCCATTATAAAAACTGAAGCAGTAGACTTTGTAAAAATTAATATTTGTATCATTCTCAAAACTTTTGGCCATGACTGTAGTGTCTTTCTCCTTGTAATCCTGTCAATCGCACCATTGTTGTTAAGTGACCTCCTGATGGTGAACTCATGAACATTAACATTAACTAATGTGAGAAAGGTCTCTAATTGCTTAGAAGTTACCTTGGGTTTATTGTGACTTTGCAGCCTATTACATGCCTTGCTCTTGGCGTGATCTTTGTTGGTTGACCATTCCTGGGGATGATAATCATGGTCTTGAAACTCCTTTATTTGTACACAATCTGTCTGACTGGTGGACTGATGAAGTCCAAAGTACTTATAGATGGTTTTGTAACCTTTTCCAGACTGATGAGCATCAGCAACCCTTCTTTTGAGGTCCTCAGAAATCTCCTTTATTAATGTCATAATACATTTCCAGAAATTTGTTGGTAAGATCAGACTTAGACAGATCCCAGTTCTTTAAACAAATTAAGTCATTTACTCAAACCTGATTATTAACCCATTGATTGAAAACATCTGACTCTAATTTCTCCTTCAAATTATCTGCTAATCCTAAACTTTCACATACTTTTACAACTTCCAGACATAAGATATTGGATCATTTTCCTTGATAAATAAAAGGCCAAGTCTAATATTTTTGACTCATTAGTTTGATCTGGTTATATTTATCTACTTTTAGGACTTTTACATTTATGCAAGGATATGGAAAATTCTGAAGAGTTCACAAACTTTCAAACATCACTGTATTGTATTCAATCTTCGATCAACTCAATCTATAACACAATCCAACAGTATACACATCACTCAGGATTGATTCCATGGCACACTTAGTCACCGTGTTTGTCCATGGTGACGTGCAAGTGGCTCAGTTATTGCTCTGAAATGAGTGATTCATCTTCTATTCTGACAAACAACACGTCACTACCTGCATTCACTTTTGTAATTATAAGCCCTTAACTTGAATGAGTCGCTTAGAGACCTTGACATGCCACTTAAAGTATGTGAATTCAATGGGAGAACGCAAAGTATGACACAAATGGGTGAAGAATACACAGAAATGGCTTGGAGGGGAAGAGTGACACATCATTTTACCATTACCTTTGAACGCCTACCACACAAGACCTGGCATGTATTTCCTTTGTTACTTACTAGTTGTATCAGGGCACAACATCCTGACACTGACATTTGACCATGCTGATTATTTTACCGTTTGTCAGTGACTACATATATAGCCCGCTTCAACTAATTGTATTTGACAAAATGCAACCAGACATAATTTATTGTAATACAAAAAAAAAAAAATATCCAAAGGTTCAAATAAAAGTTACCATCGTACAATTCTTATCTCGGCTGTGCAGAGAGGTAGGATCCTTGTTCTCGGCAACATAATTATTTACTCGTATAGAAGAAGGATTACTGATTTACATAAGAAGGGAAGTTGGCAGGACAGTGTGTTGCAAAAATAGCTGATATTCTGTTCAATTTCGGAAACTGTTACCCAAAAATTGATTGAAAACTAATGCCAGGAAACGGCTTCTTTTACATATAGTACAGCACAGTGCCGCAGAAGAAAACGTTGGATCTCTTGGCAGTTACATGATTGCAAATGATAACATGTAAATAGAAACATATTGAGCTTTCCTCATTGTTTGTTCAATTGTACCTTAAGTTCTATCCATCTGGAAGAAGTCCAGGTTCCTCACTGACGCAGTTTGCCGACACGTTGGAGTTCAGTAATTTATCAGTTAATTATTTTACATTTTTGTCTTAGGCACCATGCCATTTTAGGATTATTTTTTTCATCTCTGCATTCCATAATTAATAACTTTTTTTTTTTTTAATTTTCTGGTGGTCCTAGTTCCAGCTTAATTTCTTCAGCCCACCACTTCTGGTCCTAGCCTTGCTGGAAACGTTATGTGCCGACTTGCCAACTCCTTGCATATCACCGATGACAGGGAGTCAGCATGTCATGCTTCTGGCCAGACTAGGACCAGAATCCACAGGGATGGAGATGAACCACAGGAACTGGGACAGGCAGGACATAACAGTGTTTTTTTTTTTTCATTTTTAACTTACACACCATACCTAACATTCCCCAATTTGTTTGTATTTTTAAAGGCTTGATGATTCTTTTTAACACCTTGACGACCTAGGACGAGAATGCTCGTCCTAATATGGTGTTACTTAACGCGAGCATTCTCGCCCTAGGGTTAAGGTGCTGCTGCTGCCCGCTGCCACAATCTGCAGCAGGGGCCCGGCTGATACTAACAGCCGGGCCTCTGCTGTATCCGCCAGCACCGGTGATTACACCAATGCCAGTGGATTAACCCCTTGTATGCCGTGGTCACGCTGACCGTGGCATACAAGGTAATTGCGTCAGCTTTTAAAGCCATCGGGTCCCCGTGAGGCAGTGGGGGGGGCACGATGGCTGAGATGCCTTGCCCAGAGGCATCGGGACTCCCATCTACGGAAGCCCAGGAGACCCAGCCACAGCGCTGGGTCTCCTAGGCAACGGTCAGCGTCTCACAGTGAGACGCTGACAGTTGAATGCAGCACAATACAGATGTTTCAAAAAGGATATTATTGTGTAAAACTTAAATAAATAAAAATAAGTATACATGTTAGGTATTGACACGTCCGTAAAAACCTGCTCTACAAAAATATAGCATGATCTCTCCCCTCAGGTGAACACTGTAAAAAATAAAAAATAAAAACTGTCTAAAAAAAGCCATTTTTTGTCACATTTCATCACAAAAAATGTAATACCAAGCGATCAAAAAAGCATATGCCCCTCAAAATAGTACCAATCTAATCGTCATCTCATCCCGCAAAAAATGAGCCCCTACCTGAGACAATCGCCCAAAAAATAAAAAAAACTACAGCTCTCTGACTATGGAGACCCTAAAACATGATTTTTTTTGTTTCAAAAAGGATATTATTGTGTAAAACTTAAATAAATAAAAATAAGTATACATGTTAGGCATTGACACGTCCGTAAAAACCTGCTATACAAAAATATAGCATGATCTCTCCCCTCAGGTGAACACTGTAAAAAATAAAAAATAAAAACTGTCTAAAAAAAGCCATTTTTTGTCACATTTCATCACAAAAAATGTAATACCAAGCGATCAAAAAAGCGTATGCCCCCCAAAATAGTACCAATCTAATCGTCATCTCATCCCGCAAAAAATGAGCCCCTACCTGAGACAATCGCCCAAAAAATAAAACTACAGCTCTCTGACTATGGAGACACTAAAATTGTGTAAAACTTAAATAAATAAAAAAAGTATACATATTAGATATTGCCACGTCCGTAATGACCTGCTCTATAAAAATATCACACGATCTAACCTGTCAGATGAATGTTGTAAATAACAAAAAATAAAAACAATGCCAAAGCTGCTAGTTTTTGTTACCTTGCCTCACAAAAAGTGTAATATAGAGCTACCAAAAATCATATGTACCCTAAAATAGCACTAACAAAACTGCCAACTTATCCTGTAGTTTCCAAAATGGGGTCAGTTTTTTTGAGTTTCCTACTCTAGGGGTGCATCAAATGTGACATGGCAACTTAAACTTTTTCCGGTGAAATCTGCTCTGGCGTTCCTTTCCTTCTGCGCCCTGCCGTGTGCCTGTACAGCAGTTTACAATGACAAATGGGGCATTTCTGTAAACTACAGAATCAGGGTAATAATTACTGAGTTTTGTTTGGCAGTTAACCCTTGCTTTATTCTCAGAATAAAATGATTCATATGGAAAATCTGTCAAAAAAGTGAAATTCGGAAATTTTCACTTCAAACCTGAACTGGTCCTTAAAAAGTGGGTTTTGGAAATTTTGTGAAAAATTTCAAGATTTGCTTCTAAATTTCTAAGCCTTCTAACGTCCCAAAAAAATAAAATGTAATTTTCAAAGTGATCCAAACCTGAAGTAGACACATGGGGAATGTAAAGTCATAACTATTTTTGGAGGCATTACTATGTATTTTAAAAGTAGAAATTGACATTTGGAAATTTGCAAATTTTTCTAAATTTTTGGCAAATTTGGTATTTTTTTTATAAATAAGAATGAAATATTTTGACTCAAATTTACCACTGTCATGAAGTACAATATGTGATGAGAAAACAATCTCAGAATCGCCTGGATAAGTAAAAGCGTTCTAAAGTTATCACCACATAAAGTGAGACTTGTCAGATTTGCTAAAAATGGTCTGGTCCTTAAGGTGAAAAATGGCTGGGTCCTTAAGGTGTTAAAGAGTTTAAGACCAGGCCATTTAACCCCCTTCCTGATCAGACATATTTATTAAACATTTTTTATGGTACATGTAGCTTTGAAAATAAAGCAGAAACATAGTCTATTTTTTTATATTTGTTCAATTATTTTGTTTTGATAACACAAACTACAGCTATAATACTTTTTTAAATTGTGCCCCCTTTCTGTTACAGTCATTTTGATATCGGAGATGTTTAGTGGATGGACATTGGATTAAAAACTATGGTGTGGGCTTCTCTTTTTCATTAAAAATAATGACTTTGTTGTTATTATTATTTTACACTTTTTCGCATACGGTCATGACTTTTATGGATACTTTTTTTTGTTGCTGATTTCTCTAGGGCTGACATTTTCCCCAGTTACAGGAGGAATATGCCTCCTGACATGCACTGCAGAGCCAATCTGTGTCTGCTAAGACTCAGCAATTCAACCCAGCAGCTCGTGCAGATACCTGGCCCCCAGTAATCATGTGATTGCTGTGACTGCAGCAGGAAGCAGCTGGGTATACAGTGATGGAGGAAGGGATGGTAAAAAATGAGGAGTCCACTTCTCAAGTGACATCTCTGCAAGAATGTTCAAGAGCGTCGTTGCAGACATAAACATGGATCCTCCAGCTGTGTAGTCTATGGAGGAGGGGCTAAAATGTTTAAAATCTGTGACACACATATATTCGGGGGACTCCATTGAAGACTTTATCCTAGTTAGGATGTAAGTATTGATTTGCCCTATTTCTTGTGCACCCTGGGGTGTTGTTCAAGTGGCACAACATGGCGACCGGAGCTCCACTCCATATTGCATGGCCAGTGATGATTATTTACTTTTTACTATTCTGTATGTGATTTATATTTAATCAATTAGTAAATATATTTATTCACATAGCCTGCCTAAGCTTATTTATTCTCAAATCTTTTGAACTCACTTTACGCGTTATACTACATTACAAGTTAACATACTGTAGGTATGATATGCCATCACTTTATAATATGGATATAAACTATTAATTCATTCATTTTGGTGTTTTCATTTCTTTTTTTCACATTGTTCATTGCTGACTTAAAATTAGTATACTTAATAATAGTCCATATATGCCAGTATTGAAGATAGCAAATATAATAGAAACATAGAAGATTGACCACATGGTCCATCTAGTCTGCTCTTATATTATAACTTATCATAAGACTGTATTACACCAACAGATTATCTGACAGATTTTCTGACCAATCATTGGTCAGATGGCCGTTTACACACACAGATCTTTTCTTATCCGCACCAACTATTGGTCTGATTGGACAGAAATTGGTCAGATAATCTGTTGGTGTAATATAACCCTTAGGATAGCCATGTGTTTATCCCAGGCATGTTTAAATTCATTTACTGTCGATTTCCCAACCACATCTGCTGGTAATTTCTTCCAAGCCTCAACTACTCTTTTGGTAAAAAATATTTACTGACATTTCTTCTGACCTACCTCCAACTAATTTTAAAATGTGCCCCCTTGCAGCAAATATTTTTTTATCCAGAATTTAATATATATTATCTATGTATCTGTCTAGTAGAAAAGTTCAGAATCATGATATCACATTGGGTGAAGTGTACCTAAAGGACGTTCTCTGCAGTTAAAACTATTCAGATTAGGACAATGGCATATCTAGAATAGGTGAAGAGGTAGTAGTAACACCTCGGGCCCTGTTGTGGGGGCCCTCTGTGTTTGAGACTCCAGTACTATAAATGGCACATGATCGTTAGGGGCCCTGTAAGAGTTGGAGGTCCCTGTATAAAGGACTTTTTGTGTCCAATAAAAAGTTGCCGTCCAAATGAAAACCAAATGGATCCCATTATAGTCAATGGTGTCTGTCTGGCTGTGTCCAGTTATTTGCTGAATCCGGCACTTCGGGCCTAAAGCAGAAGAGCAACGGAAGTTGTTAAAGCTGGTGTGAACCCAGGAGCCTCAAGTTGTGATTCTGTATTATGACCATGTTATTGTGAAGTGCCATGCTTTGTACGATATGTGAGGTCCAGCACAGCATTATGAAAACTAGGCCACCTACAAAAAAAATATAGATCAGCAATGGAACCACAGTAGTATAATAATCTGAAATGTATTGTAATATAAAACAGAAAAACGTAATGAGGAAACAACTGCAGATCTCCAGAGCTTCACAGATAGATGTAAAATATCATTAGAAGTAGAGAAGCCATAGACTTCACTGTCAAACAATGGTAAATGTGTTCCTGCTTTTCCCAAAAGCCTGCTCATTCGAATCTCTCTCGTATTCTCTCATGGACCATTAGTTAGCAATAGAAAACTGCTCATTAGGGAAATGAGGAATTTGCTAAAAATATTCAGCCCGCAGAAGACAGAAAAAAAGGCATTTTGTAAAGGATTCTTACTTCCCTCTTTGCTGCGCAGTTTATTCTTTATTTGTTTAAGTCATTATTCTGCCCAAAACTTTCTTACCTCATGTAACCTTAAACCTTCATAGAAAAGCATGAGAAGAAACTGATACAGAGTCAAGCCCTAAGCATAACACTGAGATTCAAAGGATGTCATGCACCATGCCCTTAAGTCCTGAAGTAAGCATAATGTAATGTGTGTGTGTATATATATATATATATATATATATATATATATATATATATATATATATATATATATAAAAATGAATTTCTGTCTGTCTGTTCTTTATGCACAACTTGACTGATCTGCTCCACATTTGTCAGGGAAGGTTTTTCGCAAAGGTCTCAATTCTCTAGAATATACCATTCTTGCGATATTCCCAAAAAATGTATTAGCCAGTAGGAGCTTGCAGGTTCGTCAGTCATATCCTAACTGCCATACACATGGTCATATGATCCTTATTGGCCAATAGAAGCTCGCAGGGTTCTCAGTTTTGACATACACACCAGGTTTCCATAACAACACCATTTCCATTTTTATTCACTGTTATAGGTCACTGTTATAGGGTGCAGGTGTTGTGGGAGAGTCACTATTAAGGGGGTGGGCCTCTGTGGATGTCACTGTTAAGGGTAGGAGGTGTTGTGGGAGGGTCAATGTTAATGGGGTGGGGTGCTGTGGAGGTCACATTTTAAGAGGCAAGTTGATGTGAGGTTCACACTTTAAAGGGAACCTGTCATCTCTGAAACACCCCCTGAACTAGAGTAAGCGGTGTATAGTGTAAGTGATGCTGAATCCGATTATGTAATTTTTATTGTCATACTCACTTCCATTCCAACGCTGTGCTCCCACAAACTGGCAGTAAAATGCACTCAGTGGACTCCAGTGCTCATATAATGGAGAGGACTCAAAGAAGAGTCCTCTCAATGCATTTTACTGCCGGTTTGTGGGAGCACAGTGACGGAATGGAAGTGAGTATGAAGATAAAACTTAAATATTCGGATTCAGCATCACTTACACTATACACTGCTTACTCTAGTTCAGGGGGTGTTTCGGAGATGACAGGTTCCCTTTAAGTTGGAGGTTAAGGGGGTGGGACTCGGGAGGTCAATGTAAAGGGGCGGAGTGCTGTGTAGGTTACAGTTAAGGGGACAGGTGCTGTGGAGATCACTATAAAGGGGATGTGGTGCTGTGGAGGTCACATTTTAAGGGGATGGGGAACTGTGGAGATCAGTGTTTAGAGGATAGGGTGATGTGAAGGTCACTGTTAAGGGGATGGGGTGCAGTGGAGGTCACTATTAAGGGGCAGTTGTAGAGGTCACTGTTAAGGGAATGTTCAGAATATGACGAGGGTATGCCTATAAGGCGCTACAGTAGAGCTACATTACAGCTTATGGTGTCAGTCTCAGAGACCAGATCCCCACTGATGAAAACTTATCAGAAGTTCTATGTACAGCTTGGATTAGGGTCTATGTACACGTTTGAAATATCTGATATGGAAATTGCGGAATTCCCCACCACCACCAACACCTTCTTCCTCACCTACATGTACATAAGGATTGCAATAATAAACCTGGTCTTCTATATTTTAGCGAAATATCGTACAGAGCCACTTCTCTAGATAAAATAAAGCCCGCTCATTAGACTTGTTTCATATCCATATGGAGCAATATTTTATCCTTCTAATGGTATTAATATGGAAGACGTAAAGATGATAAAACAAACACTTTCCATTACAATATGCCATGTGCTATCCAATACATTACAGTCACCAAAAATAGCAAACGTGTTTAAAGCACTCTTTGATTAAAGAGAAAATATTGACAGAGCAAAAACTGAGGCTGTGCAGCCGAGGTATGGCTGGCTGGTCAATTGTATGGATTTGCCATTAACGGTAGAGCTTTTGGAGGAAAGAACGCAATTAGAGGTGTAATATTACAGTTAATCACCCTGGAGGCCTTCTTGTTGTTCAGTTCTGCTTGCACATTTCCTATAAGTGTATATAGGTCACTTTTTTGACACAGCAGTGAAAGCATGATAAAATATAGTGCCTATAAAAAGTAGTCACCCCTTTGAATTTTTGTGTTTCATTGTGTTACAACAGCAAATTACATTGAATGTAATTAGAAGTCGGGGTTTTGAGATGATCCACAGAAAAAAAGACTCTAATGTCAAAGTAAAAACAGGTCTTTACCAAGTGTCAGACATTCATTACAGTTGTTAATCTTAAAATAATTGAATCTATTAACTCCTACTCATCACTAGAAAAACCGACGAGTCACAAAATTGGTTCAAGCAGTTATTTTTTTCACTTAAAGGGGTTTGACAAGTTGGGGGGGGGGTGCAAACCTTCTCTTGGCCAGACCTGAGAAGGGAAGCTTATTTACTGTATCTCCTTCCTGAAGCTGGATCCCTGCTCTTCTTTTCCAGGCCTGGCTCTTCCACTGGACTCCCTTGCTGTAAACATCCAGTTTGACACTACCTGCAGCTAATTGCTGGATGCAGCAGTGACCTGCTTCTCTTGTGTCATGACAAATGGTCATGTGACGCAAGGTGAGCAGCCGTGCCAAACCAGATGTTTACAGTGCGGGAGCCCAGTGAAGCAGCCCAGGCCTGGAGGAGAATGAATGGAGAACCAGTTCCGGGAAGCAGGTAAGTAAGCTTTCATTCACAGGTCTTGCCAAAAGGTATGGTGGGGGGGCTTGCAAAAAAACCCAAATCTGCTTAACCCCCTTAATGTGGCCATACACATTAGATAGGATTAGGTTGAAGGTTGAACAGCAGCTGAACAAACAATCATCTGGTGAGCAATCTCTTCAGGTCACAGTTATACACACTTTAGTCTAAATTGTCCACTGCTGTTGTTCACATCGGTCATACATGATCGGTGAAACCAGGCAAAAGATCCTTTTGGGAACGTTCCTTCAAAGAAAGAGCTTTCATCCAACTATCAGACAAAAATCAAACACAGATAACTTCTTTTCAAACGATGATGGTCTGTCATTGATCATCTAAAACGATTGTTTGTTGTTAAATTTCACCCAACAAAACAATTTGTTTGGTTAAAATCATCCATTATGATCAACGTAGACTAAAATGTATGGGTACATCTGTCTATATACCCTATTAGATAATATGGGCATAATAGAAGGACGCCTCCCACTTGGGACCCACCAAACCATGACATACAGATGCTCTACAATCTGATTGGCCATTACATATATATATATATATATATATATATATATATATATATATATATATATTTATATATATGTCAGATGCAACTGTACAAAATTCAAAAGAACAATAAAAAACAACTCTGTATGGAAAAGTACCAGTAGGAAATTATTTAACCAGCCACTGAACCCACTTCATGTTTGAGTTCTTCTTTTCCATTAAGACTTGACATGGTGTGGAAGTCACTGGGATATCTTTGCTGGTGCTCCCGCTCTCTCACCCTGCTCAATGCAATTACAGAAACAGAGGTGCACAGGGTTGGTGTAAGTGGTCAAATTATTATTTTATGAGTGTAGATTTTTTATTTTCTTGACATGAATATGAGGGTGACCATGCCTGAGCTATTGTGAACTGCATTTCTAGATTTGCTTTACAGTAGCCACATGGCCAATAGGGAGCTATAGTCTTGAGTTTTGAGAGACTTCTATGGGAGAGTCTTATGGACATGCTCTGTGACCTGTGCAGAGGTCATTGTGCAGGGAGGGAGAGTAGGTAAGTTGTGACCATCACTTTTTACCACTGGTAGATCGTGTGGCTAATTACAGTGCCTTGAAAAAGTATTCACACTCCCTTGAACTTTTCCACATTTTTTCACGTTACAGCCCCAAACAAAGTAGCAAGTATGTGTGAAATAAAAAGAAAATTATACATGGTTTTCAAAATTCTTAATAAATAAAAATTTGGAAAGTGGGGTTTGATGACTTTGAGTTCGTAAAACTGATCTCTACAGAACAGGAAGTGTCAGCTTATTACAATGCTCAGAGGCCAGAATAAAAACTGCAAGATTTCAAGATTTAAAAATATACAGTAGAAAATGACATAGAAAAGGGTTCTCCAGTGGGGCAAAACATTTTGGTTGTCCAATGAGGCAAAAGCTTTTTCAGATTTTACAAAAGTAGAATCTTTTGGGAAATTTGCAACAAATTCAGTTTGTGTAGAATCAATAAGCTCTTTTCTATTTTTGTTAATAGAGGAGCCATAAAATCATAATGTAGCTCATTTGGAAGGGATCCTAACAAATCCACAAGGGATCCCATTGATTTATAATGGGGTCTATCAGCTTCAGCTTGGTGCGAGGGTTATGGCTTTTATGTTGGCTTAGCCCTCTATATCGATAATATCGGACAGATAATCAAAATGCAAATGTGAACAGAGCCTTAGGGTTCAGTATGATATACAATGTTACAATCACTAAAGACTGAACAAACTGGATGAACCTAAACGTTGATTTGAATATTGGAAAAGAAATATACTGTACATCTTACATCTGCACATTGACACAGGGGAGGAATTTCTGCAAGGGTGCTTGGAAGCAAGGAAAGTGTGTAGCAAAGCCTGAAATATATGTCAGAAAACTGAAGTGTGTGAAATGCCTGCATCGGGTTGCTATGGTGATGGATTGTATCCTAGTGGAATGCTAAAGCAATAGGATATGTGAAACGCTCGGTATCATCCCATTCAATGTACAGGAATAGAACAAAGGTTCGGCTGATGGTAGTTCTTATGCTGTAAATGTGAGCATTTAACATGCAAAGTACTCTGCGTCTATGCTGAGGTGCCCGGCATCAGAGAATTCAGATTAAAGATGAGCCAATTTCCTAAAATTCGCTTTGGTCCGTTTCATCTGAATCAGCCAGGTTTGGGTACAAAGTGATTTTACCTGAATCTCTCTTCTTTCTCTCTCTCTCTCAATTTTATTCTCTATTTCTCTCTTTCTCTTGGTCTTAGTTCTATACAAACAAATCTGAAGAAATGCTAATTCTACAGAATCTAAATTTTTTTTCAAAAACTCAGGTTCTCTGGGAATTAAGAAAATTAAAATACTTAAATATTACTTTATTATTAATATATTCCCAAATACCTTTCATTAGTTATAATGGCTTATTTTGTTTAGGGAGCAATGATTAAGAGAAATAAAATGGCCGCCGTTCTATTAGTCCACACAGAACCTGTCCTAATCACACACCAGGACAAGTCACTTAACAACGCTGAGAGAAAGAGCTGCCTCATCCTCCTCTCTGCTCTACTTGTCAGGGATTATAATCCTGACTACAGTTTAATATGATATTTAGCTGAATCTTTGTGGGAATGGAGTTGATGAGAAGACATGAAGTACAGAAAGGATGGACAGGACAGACTGTGGTGATGTGGGGCTGTGGTAGTGGAGACTGTATACAAGAGCTGCTGCTCATTAACCACATCTGCTCATGAACTCCATTCCTTACAGAGATTCAACTAAAGATCTTATCATTTATATTCGGGATCATAATCCCTGACAAGTAGAGAGGAGGATGAGGCAGCTCTTTACCTCAGTGTTGTCAAGTAACTTGTGCTGCTGTGTGATTAGGACAGGTTTTGTCCGTACTAATAGGACAGCAGCCATTTTGTTTCTCCTAATGATTGCTTCCTAGACAAAACAAGGCATTTGGAAATATATTTATAATGAAGTAATATTTATGTATTTTCATTTTCTTAATTCCCGGAGAACACCTTTAATATCAAATGGATATATGGATATATTCTCTATATTCTAGCAAATGCATAGCACACCCCATCATCTTCCAAGTAGATGTCTCCTTTTTTTTTTTCTTTTTTTTTTAAATAAAACGTGATGCATTGATATAACAATATTTGGTATGATAATTTTCAGCGGTAACACATGATTTCCTCTTAATAAAGTTGACAATGTTTTCATTTTGCATTTTATGACTTTAAGCATTTGCTGATTTGACACAGCTGGTCGCTCTTGTTATATAAAATAAGCATCTTCATCTTTGCCATGTCTCTGTGGTGCTACACTTACCATCTGCCTTTGTGCATTAGTAATTATGTCCAGGCAAATGAAATGCAGCAGGAACTCTATTCGTAGCTGGTTAGACCTTCTGTTACTAAATCGAGAACCTTAACTAATTTGTTACACACCATTAAATAAAAAGATATCAACTTTCTCACAAAAACTATATAGCAAAGGACCAAACTTTCCGAAGAGGTACTTAAAAGCTTTGCCACTTACTGATCAGTGGAAAAAAGTACAGAAAATGGGAAGTTTAGAAACCTATTTTCGTGTACCATATTATACTGTACAGGGGTCCTTTGTTCAGGATCCTCATCTCTTGGCCAGAGTGAAGGGCAGCTATAAAGAGCATCTTTCCCTGGAGGACCTGTCCTGTCCTGCTTTACACATATCACCCATTCATTTTGAATTGACACTGTGTAATACTTCATTTCTCCTGCGGTGGCACTGCAGGGAAATTGAGCAAAGAAGATAGTTCATCACTAGGAGTCTCAGTCAAGAGACAATTTATTATCAGCTTATTGTCAAAGGACCATTCTATATTACAGCTCTGTACAACCTTCATACATGTAAAGATCCATCATGTAATCCCCATACCAGTGTATGGGCCTTCAGTGCATCTCGGTATGAAATACATATGAATCCAAAAGAGTATATCTCCAAATATATCTCCATATGTACAGCACCCAACAAAGCTGGTAAGCCATGGAGACTGGATTTGTTCCATGCATGAGCCCCTATTGTTAGAATAATTCTAAGGGTCAGACAGAGTGTGTTCTGGTCTCCTGAGTACTTCTCTACCATAATTTGTTTGAATGGGTTGTGATTACACTACCGTCTCTACCAGCAAGTCTACACACATGTAATTAGGAGGAGGAACAAGTACTGCTACTTCTATAACCCTTTCCTGACAAAGCAGACACCTGTGGCTAATGTCCACGATTGTTGGTAATGCCGATTGTGGACATTTAATCCTTCAGATGCCGTTGTCAAATTTGATCACTGCATCTGGAGTGCAATGTATGCTTCCGGGTGTGTACTGGCACCCCCTAGCGAGGACTGGGGAAGCCGTATGGTGTATGCTGAAGCCTCAGTCCTCCTTAATGATCCGAGGCTGCCACACATAGTTTCCTATGGAGATCCTGCCTATGACAAGGCTCCATAGAAATATAGTGTAAGTCTCATAGATCCTAATACTAATGCATTGGGGTCTATGAGAGAAGCAATCTTATGAATGCTTATTCAAGAACCCTATGGGAACTATTAAAAAGTGCAAAAAAATGTTTTTTAAAAATCTAAAAAAAATTTAAGAATTATAAAAATTCAAATCACCCCCCTTTCTCCAAAATAAAATTACATAATAAAAAAAATCATCCTGGGCATCATTGCATGCAAAAATGCCTGTACTATTAAAATATGTATTTATCCCATATGGGAAACAGAAAAATAAGTCAAATGGACGATTCGCCATTTATGGTTACTTTTCCTCCCGCAAAAAAATGGAATAAAAAGTAATCAAAAAGTCATGCACACTCCAAAATGAAAAAAAAAAAGAGCCCTCACACAGTTCCATACACATAACTAAAAAAAAAGTTATAGGGGTCAAAATATGGCAATGAAAAGAAAAAAAAACTATTTTTTTAAGATTTGTTTTCGATATTAAAACACAGAAAAAACTATAAATATATGTTATAGCCGTAATCGTACTGACCCGGAGAAAGAAGAGCACAAGTCAATTTTATCACATAGTGAATACCATAAAAACAAAACCCATAAAACAGTGGCAGAATTGCATTTTTTTCAGCTCCACAGTGATATTAAATGGTGCCATTAGAAAGTACAACTTGTCCCACAAAAAAGTCCTCATACGGCTATGTGAATGGAAAAATAAAAGAGCTATGGCTGTAAGCAGACGGAGAGTAAAAAACGAAAATGCAAAAATGGAAAATTGCTCCATCAGCAAGGGGTTAAACAGCTGATTGGCTGAAGTCCTGGGAGTCGGACCCCTGCTGATCTAATATTGATGACCTATCCTGAGGACAGGTCATCAATGTTTGACAACCTCTTAACGTTTTCAAGTACAACCATTGACCTTTAGGGTGGTTTTGTGTTCAAGATGTTTTGTGTTCATTCATGTTTCCATCACATTATACAATGCTCATATCCAGGGGTTTCGACCACCCTGCAATTCAGCATACTATGGGAAAAAGCCTCTCTGAGTGCGCATAGGATGGCACTTTTTCCTATAGTGTGCAAGTATGACCTCTGCTTCTGGATTGTAGGGTGGTCGTAACCATGGAGGCATATAATGTGATAGAAACATGAATGAAGCCAGCAAAGGAGGCAATATGTACAATCACAATACATTAGTAAGTGCCTTCTAGTAACTTTTTCTATATAATAAATGCCATTTGCTGAAGTGAGACCTTTTTAAGATGTTGTGATCTACTCAGGACCTCTGAGTATATTCTGATCTATTGGTTGTCTACCTAGAGTTTACATGTTGAACTCAATAATAAAACCATGTGCAGAAAGCTCCCAAGCTCCACAAAGAGGACCTTTCAGGCAGAAAAAAATGTTATCATTTAAATGGAGTCTGTCAACAGTTTTGACCTTTTAAAACTGCAGCACTAGTGTACGCATACCTGGGGTGATGAGTATGCAGGTTAAATGACTCATGACACCTTTTTGCTTGGTGCCCTTGACTCAACTGCAACAGTTCCCCAACCTCTCGTCTTGTCTCTGCTCTGTGTGATGGCTTTAGCATCCAATCACTTATTCACTGAAGAGCGTATGTGTGTGTTTGTTGGGGGGAGGGGGGTGGTATTGTGGAAGTCCAATGCAGGAGGCAACCACAGGGGTGGACTGGCCATAGACCTTACAGGGAAATTTCCCGGTGGGTCCATACCCAGGGGACCGCCTTAGCCCATGGCCGGCCAATGGAAGTTTTTTAGGGATGTATTTTGTGCTGCTGGCAGTATTTTGTAATGGACTGTGGTGTTTGGCACTGTTGTGGTGGTATAATGTGCCACAATATGGTATTGCTGATCCTGCCTTTCATCAATTTGGACCCACCTACAAAGCCACTTTTAATATTTTTTCCAGGGCCACTTTAAGTTCCCAGTCCACCCCTGGACGACCATAACTGTGATTAAAAGTTTGATTTCGCCCAGGCATGCTTACACTGCTCCTCCTTCACTTATATTGTGCTTTCAATATTTTTGAGGGATCAAACCAGTTGACAAATACCCTTTATGTCTGGGTATGGAATTTCAGTGTTAACTCGGAAAAAATAAGCTCTGAATGCCTAAAATATTTTTATGGTCAGTGTACTTTCACACAACCTATATTTTTCTGATAGCCAGTGTCCTAAATAGCAAAAATGTAACTGACTTGATTTAACAAATATGCTTTCTGACCCCTCTAAAAAAAGCCCTGAATTGCTGGCCACTAGGGGTCTCCATTTCTGCTAAGTTGTTGTCCTTTGATGGTTGTTATGTAAGGTCCACCTCTAATAGCAGAGACATTGAGATGGATCTCAGGTAGTGGGAATGTGTCTTTTGGCCAGTCTACCATGTCCTACCTGCCTGCTGCTGCCACTACTACTGACTGCTTCTGCAAAGTAAATCTAGTATGGCCTTTATCCTCTGGTTTCTTATCTGGACATATACAGACTGCCTGGGGAGAGATGGATATGTACAGAAGAGAAACCAAAAGCCAGTGGCATGTACTTTTAAAAGGCTGTATGCAGTAACAGACAAAAGTAGTAATGAACGGAGATGATGAGGATGATGATGATGACAAGAGCTGTATAGTAGGGACACAGGTTGGAGGTTTCACATAGACTGTCTGAGGAATGATGGATGAGTGTGTGAAATTACTTACTAACAGCTCTCTCCTACCCCACCCATCCCTCCATCACCTCTTTCATTCCTGGACTTATTCTTCACTGCACACAGCCCCTGTACAGTAAATGTACTAAAGATTTTATCCCGTTTTCTTCTCTAGACATACTATAATAGAGCAAATCACATATCGACATGAAAAAGAGGCGGATTTTCTCCTCAGGTCATGAATCTGATTGGACAGTGAATACTATGTGCAGTAAGTACAGGAAGTTTCAGAATGTGTAATGCTGGCAGGCTTCAGAGCTGTGGACATGCTTCCAGAACTTTTCTTAAAGGAGTATTCCCATCTTAGACAATGGGGGCATATCGCTAGGATTTGCCCCCGCCCCATTGTCTGATAGGTGCAGGTCCCACCGCTGGGACCCGCACCTATATTGAGAATGGAACGGGGAGAGCTGTGCCTGGAGGACCCCAGTTTTCCTGGGGTTCAGCCACCACCAAGCGCAGCACCCTGCTGCTCCCATAGAAACGAGTGGGAGCGCACCGCGCATGCACGGCCGCAGCTCCCATTCATTTCTATGGAGCCAACGGAAATAGCTGAGCCAGCGCTCGGCTATTTTCGGCGGCCCCATAGAAATGAATGGAGGGTGGCTGTGCATGCACAGTACGCCCTCGGTGCATTTACCAGCTTCGTTCACAGGTGGGACCCGCACCTATGAGAAAATGGGGGCATATCCTAGCGATATGCACCCATTGTCTAAGATGGGACTAACCCTTTAATGTGTAATGTAGGCCTTTGATGCAATGAGAGCATCACCGTAGCTCTTGTTGCACCCAAGTTCCTCTCCTTTCTGCGGCCAACCCATCCCTAGATGCTTTGATCGATAGGGCCAGGAAGTGGCAAAGCAGCGGGGTAGGAGATGGCCTCAGAAAAAAGCAGAGTTTGGGTGCAACAAGAGCAACTGTGACATCCTCATTGCACCAGAGGCCTAATCTGCATATTGAGAAAAAGGATCATAATCGAGAATGGAAATTGAGATCAACAAAACAAAAACAGCGTTTTAATCGGGTGAACCACAGCTATGTGTCTACACAAACAGTTGGTGGTGACAGATTCCCTTTAAGTCTTTAGTTATTTAATGCTCAGTAAGCCACAGAAATCTTGGAGCATAACTGATAACCAAGGCCTAGGTATCCTGGGAGAGTCTTTCCTCTGTTAGAAAATCTAATTTCTGCAAAATGTATTAACCAGGCTACTTAAGTCCACAGGGCCCAGGAGCACCAACGTCAGCAGAGCTAAATATAGCAGCAGTGAGAATTCTTCTCTGCGCCCCATGCCTTTTTATCTACATCCGCTCTACTTTCCACTGAGCTGCCACTTGGATGAACTATTGGGGTTGTGGAGATAAGTCTGTTCAGTGTCAACACATGGAGAAGGGACAAGTGTATTAATTCAGCAAAGGAAACATACTCTTTCCTCTTCACAACTGGCCAAATCGGAATATAGACAATGCAATAAAAATGCTATGGACAATACAAGGCAGGTGTGATTGTGGACATGCAATCAATTATTATAGTGCAATTTTACATTATATATGGAAAAGTCTAAATGCCTGCAGCCAGGCTTTGAAGAATATTTGAATAACAGTATTGAAAGTAATATATAGGGCAGATTTGCACCATTGAAATGTAAGTGACATTTCATCTTAATGCTTTCTGTGTCCAGTTTTGCTGTTAAAGTACTGAAGTGCCAAATGCATTCCTGCTAAGTACATATCTAGTATAAGAAATACTTATCTATAAAGTTGTTGCAGTGGCAGCCCATGCCTTCCACTCCCTCATTCCCTTGGGCAGGCACAGGTGCCATGTCACTTACCCCTCTCTCCCTGCAGTGGTCCAGACCTGCTTGCCCTTCGTTGCTTACCAGCAGCGGGTGCCAGTGTCCCATGTGGCTGATGCTGGCCATGGACTGCAAGTCACTGTAAATGCCTCTCAGGCCTCGAGCAGTGTGCCTGTCCCTATCTTCACCAGCCAATGTCTGGTAATCTAAGGGTATTTTAGTCACCTTCCTCAGTGGGAAGGTACCTGAGCTTAAGGTTCTCTTCTTCTAGTGAACAGTTTAGGTGTGTTTTTCTGTTGTCTGCCAGTGTACTGACCTCTGCCTGTTTAACAGCTCTGAGCCTCCACTGCCAGTTCTGACCTTAGCCTGTTTACTGTACTGACACTTGCCGCGTGTCCTAACCTCAGACTTGTTTAACGAATTTGCACAGACACTGCCTGCCCTGACCTCTACCTATTCCTTGACTACAAGTATTACCTGGCCTGGGACTATTCTAAGAGGTAGTGGGCTAGTGGTTCCTGCAGCAAAGACCAGATCCCTGTATATGGTTTAAAGGGTAAATTCCATGGGACTGCCAGAATGATGCCTTTAGAACTAGCTCAAAATCAAACCAGCTCATTGGCACAGTGGTTTCACACCCACTGCATGTAACAAAAATGGAGAAACAGGTCAACAACTGTACATCCTGAACTTTAGCAAGCCCCAACTGATGCTATCAAAAAATAGTACTGGACATGTCTTTAATCCACTGTGCCAGATTGCCATATCGTTCATGGATTTGATAGGGGTTCCATTGTGACATGCTCAGTACAGATTCCTTACTTTTCTTTTTGGCTGGATATGTCCTGATACTTGTATCATGAGATGACCAGCTTTTTAACACATGATTTTGTGATGTTTATATCACAAAATATGAGGGTCTGTATGTGACCACCCAGTGGTTGTTCTGTGAATTGCAGTCTGTCAAGAGTTTTGGTAGTATGTTACAATAATGTGTTGAATTTGTGTTATGAGAACTTCAAGTCCTTAACCCCTCTAGAGCTAAGGTGCGGATGGACACATCTGCATATTTTATTGCCGAGGTATTCTCCACCTCTTAGAGTCACTAAACCGTATAGCAGCACACAGGCCACGTATACATATTACAGACTCTGTGCGTCCTCATTTAGGGTCCATTAACATGATATTGCTTTGAGATATTGCTTTGAGGCCCTAAGTTATATTTTTCCTACTATATATACATATATATGAAGAAGAAATGTTGACTACGTTTGCAAACATTTTTAGATAATTGTTTTATACTGATCCTGAGTTACAGTCTTTATTATTGCCAAACGTGAATTTAGAATTCAGCTAAATATGGGTGAAACAGTTTGCACCTCCTAATTTCAGTACCTCCGGTTTAAGCATGTGGGCAAAGTGGGACTAAAATATTATATAAATATATATATATAAAATATTTATCATATACATTTTTTCTCATCTTTGTGTATACAGTAATTAAATTTGCAAAGTTACTCAACTTTCATTTAGATCTCTTCAGTTTATAAAATGTTAAAATTCTGCCTCCACTAGATGGAGCTCCAGAGCTTACTGCATATTTTGGTGTTATTGAGTTCATTGTATAAACACTATGCTGTATGCTTCTAAGCTCCCCCTACTGGTGGCAGAATCTATTATTTAACACTATACACGTGCAGGGTATTGTAGATCTGAAACAGAAAAATGAAACTTCAGATGCAGTAAAGGTACATTAAAGGGGTTAGCCAACCCCTATAATGACCCTCCCCAATTCCCAGGCACCTCATATAGGTTATACTTACCCCGCTCCCCACCACTCGCGTCGCACCTGATACATGCATTGTCACCGCTGCATCTCCCTGTCGCGCGGATCAAAACATCTGGCGACGGGGAGCGCAACCAATAGCAGGGGACGCTAGGGAGGCTCGCCCCCATTGCGGCCTGCTATTGGCAGCACCCACCCCGTCAATGGACACTTTGATCCGCACGACGGGGAGATGCAGCTGCGGCCGTGCAGGGTTCAGGAGCGACATGGGTGCCAGGGAGCAGGGTAAGTATAATGTATATGAGGTGCCCAGAAATTGGAAGGTCATTACTCGTTCCGCTCCCCCCCACCCCCAAGGTCAACAAACTATTTGATGACAGGGCGATGCAGTTGCGGCTGTGCAGGGTTCAGAAGTGACATGGGTGCCCGGGTGTGGGGTAAGTATAACTTATATGAGGTGCACGGGCATTGGGGGGGGGGTCATTAAAGGGGTTGGATAACCAAGAAAATTAATCAGCACAGGATTGTGAACCTAAGCTTAAAATATAATGGTGTTTTTGAGTTGAAATTGCATTGAAGAAAATTATGTTTGACCCAAGTATTTATTCTTATGTCTATTCAGTTGTATGGTTAAAACACATGCCATGGATGATGCTGGTGGCTACATGATAAATATGTAGTATTTACTGCTGATGTGTTTCCTTTTCCATTCTGCCAATTATCTTGCATGCAGTCTGTAGTATGAGCTTTCTGTATATTGTTAATAGACCTCTAATTATCAGTCTTACTCCTAATGATATGTAATGATTCCTGGCTGTTTCGCCAAATAATTAGTATATCCATGGGAACCGTGGCTCACAAGTCCTGGCCAGCTATTTTCTTTTTTGCAATTAATTAGCACAGTCATTATTTTAATCAGAATTGCAACAAAAATTGATGATACTGTTATTGAAAATATAAACGGTATATATATCTTTTTGCCATTGATGATCATTATATAGCAGTTGTAATACATCGGTGTTTCCTCCCTGGTGATACATTTTCCATTTATGATAATCAATAACTAGATAATCTTCATTTACATTTTTCTTGCGTTGATTATATACAGTAATTGGAACTCACATTTTAAGCCACTTCTGTGGCGGATGGAAACTAATTACATGGAAACAGGAGCTATTGGCTTAATAGAAACTTTTCCCTAGGTTATATGAGAACATATGAATGTCAAAGAAGCTAGTCCACCATTCGGTCCCCGTCTATGAGGAGTAGTGGAGAGCCGCTCACAAAAATCAGCCCATTATGTATATTGCATGGTCAGCAACTTATTTGAATGACCTAGGTGTAATAAAACATTTTGTCTGAAAATACCACTGAAAGAGGACTGAAAGGACTGTACCAGCTGATCCCCAAGGGTCAGAGAAGTCAGACACATGTCAATCTTTGTGAGGCAACCTCCTTTAAGGTGAAAAAAATGAACATTTGAATATCCCTACTCAATTTCTTCAAGAAGGTTTATCAACTGTAGGAAGACATGAAAACCATGTCTAAGCCATGATCCAATGAGTTTTATACAAATATCAGATTGTTAAAACTTTTTTTTCAAGCTGTAAAAAAACTTTCCTATGTGAACTACTTCAATGCCTGCAGGTCTTCTGTAGTAGGAATGTCTTACCATGCACATTGCAGCTCAACCAATAGGAGAAAAATTACCTTATCAGATGGGGCCCTACACAAAACAGACTAAGGCTACTTTCACACTTGCGTTTGCAGGATCCGTTTGTGAGATCTGTCCAGGCTCTCACAAACGGATCCGTCATGATAATACAACCGTCTGCATCCGTTCTGAACAGATCCGTTTGTATTATCTTTTACATAGCAAAGACGGATCCGTCTTGAACTCCATTGGAAGTCAATGGAGGACGGATCCGTTTTCTATTGTGTCAGACAAAACGGATCCGTCCCCATTGACTTACATTTGTTTGCATCAGTTTCTTCATGCGGACACCAAAAAGCAGCAAGCAGCGTTTTAGTGTCCGTCTCCAAAACGGAATGGAGACTGAACTGAAGCAAAACTGATGCATTCTGAACGGATCCTTTTCCATTCAGAATGCATTAGGACAAAACTGATCAGTTCAGGACCGTTTATGAGAGCCTGTGATGGATCTCACAAACGGATCCTGCAAACGCAAGTGTTAAAGTAGCCTTAGCTTTCTTTGGCCTTCAAAATGAACTCAGGGCAGGTAGCCAGCTACGTTGTGATCTCAGGTGTGTGATGAAGGCAATTGCTACCCCCTATAAATGTACAGTGTGAAAAATATACAATGTCCCAAGTTCATTTTGGAGGCTTAGACCCAAGAGAAGTGTAAGTCTGTTGTGTGTAGGGTCTCATCTAACAAGATCTCCTTGTCACCACTTTGTATTGCTTTTTTGCCATCCATACAGTACATGTTCCTTTTCGACCCTGGATACTTTACTTTTACTTTATTTGTTTTGTATTCTTTGCTGATCTATCTTGACCCATGAAGACAATTACGGGAACCCAGTTACCCTTGGCAAACACTCCTTGTTTTTTGTCTGGCTCAATCTTGGCATTTTCGGTAGCGGATCTCCGTTGAACACTATTATAGTCAATGGAGCTGGTGAGCATTGCGGTAACATCTGGCAATGCAGGACCCAGAGAGCCCCGGCAGGTTGTTCCCTGCTGGAACTATACCGCCAGTGTGAAAGAAGCCTTACACTGGATTTACAGGATATGAAATAATTATAGACGAGCAACCTCAAGTGGAAACATTGTGATCTTTAGTCATTGTCTATATTCATAAAATATGTCACCTAAGCAGTTGAATGTGTATCATAACATGTCAATATTATCAGTATTATACTGTTAATTCAGACTATTGAGTATGAGGGTTATACATGTAAGAAAATGCTGACCTGCTGTTCTTTGAAGCACTTCCAAGTCTACATACATTACATTGCTTGTTTTCTTTATTTCAGTGTATACCAATTAAGGGCCTTGGATTTGTTCTCGGAGCCTACAAATGCATTTGCAAGCCTGGATTTTATCATCCTCCTGACATCTTTTCAGAGAATGGCTTTCAAAGTAAGTGCCTTTTGGTTGAGCAAGAAAAAAAAAAATAGTGTCATTAATAATGCAGGACTCCTTTTTATCCTTGTCAGGGTTATACAGTAAATCCCCAGTGGACTGCAACTTTATAATTATATAATCACTTTAGTAGGTTTAGTCCTTTGTTTTGTCATTTTCTATTGTTCTCCCTGGGACCATGAATATACCTATTTTGCCTTTATTTTGCTGTTGATATTATAGGAATTATTAATAGTAACATAAAAATTTAGAGAAAAAAACAATTTATTAGATCTTTGAAGAGGTTCCCAAATGTTCCCAATGAAATCTATTACCATGATACAGGCAACTCAGGCCTCAATGAACCACATGGAAGATTGTGTTGAACCCACAATGGCCTCTGCCAAGCAAAGAGAAATGTTGGAGGGATTTTCTGAGACTTTGGTAACTGATGTGCTGCCAACAATGCTGTCTTGTTGATTGACGCTCATTGACAGGCATAAAATCCTTGTATCTCAATATCCAAGTCAAGGCTGAATTATTATTATTATTTATTAAAGCGCCATTCATTCCATAGCAATGTACATATGAAAGGTGTATACATATATAATACACACAATTGCACTAAGCATGAACAAGACAAGTTACAGACTGGTACAGAGGGAGAGAGGGCCCTGCCCGTGAAGGCTTACAATCTATATGGTATGGGAGAAGGACACAGTAGGTAAGGGTAGAGCTGGTCATGGCGGTGTAGAGGCAGTAGGGTCACTGGTTGTAGGCTTGTCTGAAGAAGTGGGTTTTTAGTTTTTTTTTAAGGATTCCACTGCAGGTGAGAGTCTGACATGTTGGGGTAGAGAGTTCCAGAGTATGGGGGGTGCACGGGAGAAATCCGGGAGGAGATTGTGGGAAGAGGTGATAAGAGAGGAGTAGAGACGGAGGTCTTGTGAGGATCGGAGATTACGTGTGGGAATGTATCGGGAAAGTAGCTCTGAGATGTAGGGAGGGGACAGGTTGTGGATGGCCTTGTATGCATTTGTTAGTATTTTGAACTGAATTCGCTGGGCAATGGGGAGCCAGTGAAAGGACTGGATGAGGGGAGATGCAGAGGAGTAACAGGGTGAGTGGTGGATTAGTCGGGAAGCAGAGTTGAGGGTAGATTGGAGGGGTGCGAGAGTGCTAATTAAAGATCATGCCCATCTGAGGAAATTGATCAAAAGATCTCACCTCAGTCTACCGCAGAGAAAACTAACATATTTAGAAGGAGCAGTAGTAACAATTACAAAACATAACTTTAAATCAATTCTTTAAAAGGAAAAACAATTCCCCACCAAAACTAAAAAAAACATCCCACAACGAAAACAACTATAAAATCTCAAATTCTGGGCTGGTAAAATATGGATGGGTCTTACCGATCCCAGGGTATTGCATGAGGTATTCCAGGATCAGGATCATGATCAGTGGTTAGTGGCTCACCCCGATTACTGTCCTGTGCATCCAGCTGTTCTTTTTGCACTTCAGATAATACAGTTGAGGGCTGAGACCTGTGCTAGCCCTAATGTGCCCTAACAGAGCTAGCATGTCCAATGACCTCCTAATTACGGAGTCATCGCTCTGAAAAGACTGGCCCCGTCCGGAACCTCTCCCTATGCTAGAGGCTCTAGACGACCCTAATGATAAATATAGGTTGGACCGCCCGTTTCTTGAATGAAGTCAAAAACTAGGTGAAATAAATCTGGTTGTAAAATAAAAAATACTGGAAAGTCTATAGATACAGTGTCCCAACTGCAAAAGTGCTAGATGGAAGGCCACAGAGGAGAATGTTGTAGTAGTCTAGGTGGGAGATGAGGGCATGTACTAGCATTTTCGCAGACTTATAGTTGAGGAATATGCGGATGCGAGATAATTTTTGAGTTGGAGGCGACAGGTGGTGGAGAGGGCTTGGATGTGCGGTCTGAAGGAGAGGGCAGAATCCAAGGTCACTCCAAGGCAACGGACTTCGTTGACCGGGGAGAGTGAGCCGGCCTTTATAATGATAGATAGGTCTGTTGGAGGGGTTGGGTAAGATTAAGTAAGAAAATTCTGTTTTATCCATGTTAATTTTTAGAAAACAAGAGGAGAAGAAAGAGGATATGGAAGATAGGCATTGTGAGATTCTGGATAGTAAGGTGGTGATGTCTGGACCAGAGAGGTAAATTTGTGTGTCGTCAGCATAAAAATGATACTGAAAGCCATGGGACTCTATGAGCTGTCCCAGGCCAAAGTATAAATAGAGAAGAGCAGGGGTCCTAGGACAGAGCCTTGCGGGATACCAACAGAGAGGGAATGAGAGAAGGAGGTGTTGCGAGAGTGGAAGACACTAAATGTCCGGTGGTGTGAGGTATAAAGCGATTCATGAGAGGGCCAGGTCGGTGATGCGAGTTTGACAGAACGGAGTGGTTGACAGTGTCAAAGTCAGAGGTCAGGTCAAGGAGGAGGAGGACAGAGTAATTCTTTTTGGTTTTGGCTGTTAGCAGGTCGTTGGTGACTTTGGTAAGGGCAGTTTCAGTTGAACAGTGGGGTCGGAAGCCAGATTGTAGCGGGTCAAAGAGGGAGCAGGAGGAAAGATGAGAGGACAGTTCAGAATGGACGTATTGCTCCAGTAGCTTTGATTCATATGGAAGAAGTGATATGGGGCGATAACTGGACACAGAAGATGGGTCAGGTAAAGGCTTTTTAAGGATAGGTTTTAATGGTAGTGTGTTTAAAATGTGACTTATTGCCTCTGAATGACACCCAACTCCCCTGACACATGCCTCCTTATGCCCCAAACTACACCACTGATGTTAGCGATTGGACCAAGATGGACAGTATTGATCGCAAAACTGGACTCTTGCAGATGTAATTTACAAACAGATCTGGCACAGATTCTGTCGCATGCCATGTTGCAGCAGAATCTGCAACTTGTTCCCCGTTAGTGCCAGGTCTAAAAAATAGTGAGGTAGCATGAACAAGGAAGGTGACGGTAGCCGGCGCCTCTACAAAACTTCAGCGATCCATCACTAGCGCATGGGGCTTATTAAGGCCGGCTTAATAAATGTGCCCCAATGTTTTTGAGCGGATCATAGAAACATGTCTAGCAGTCAAAGATCTGTCACCAAGAGGTACACTACCCAAAAGTCGCCTCTGAGAGTCTTATTATAGGTAGGGAGTGGGGGAAGCACTTTAAGCCCTCTTGTTTCAATATTCAGTGTCTAATCAGACCACACCTGTAATCATTTACACTTCTGCTTGAGGCATAACTGTATGCTGAGTTTTGTATACAGAAATATATATATGTATATAGTCACTATGTAGTCCTATGTGAATTTATCCTAACAGGAGTTAAAGATCAGTATTTTAAACATATTTCATGAGTTGCATATATTCTAAAGCACAATATAAAAAACTTAAATTAGGTATTTGAAAAAGAACACTGATCAAAATTCGAGAACACTTTCAGACACCTGCAAGTTGGTGGTGTTAGTATGGCACCTGGTGCTAATTCCCCTAATTATCTGACAAACCCTATTTAACTGGCAGCCTAACTTTCCAGTTTTCACTAACTTTGCAAGATGGAAAGCCGTTCCAAAGTGACCGTCAGCAGGTTGTCAAGATGAAGGCCAAAGGGGTGACTCTATCAGCCATAACAAGAGAAGTTGGTCGTTCCAAGTCGGTGATTTCTAGAATACTGCATCTTTACAACACTACAAACTCATTCAAATCCCCCAAGAAGGCTGGTCGTGCAGAAAAGACAAATGCAAGAGAGGACAGGATAATGCGGAGTATCTCCATGGGCAATCGGTTCAACACTGCAGCCGGAATTGCTCGTCAGTTCGGCACTGAACAGGTAAGGATCTATCTCGTCATACAGTGTCTCGATGTTTAAGAGCATTTGGACTGAAAGCCCACTCTGCAGTGACCAAACCTCTCATTAGCATAAAGGCTAGATTAACCTTTGCTGAGGAGCATGTTGTGTGGACAGAGGAGAAGTTCAGAGTTCAGGAGAAGAGTTCACTTTAGTGATGAAAGCAAGTTTAATTTATTTGGGTCTGATGGGAAACATTATGTTCGTCGACAAACTGGGGAAAGACTGAACCCAAAGTGTGTAAAGAAGTCAGTGAAAGGTGGAGGAGGAAATGTCATGGTTTGGAGAATGTTTTGAGCAGCAGGAGTTGGGCCTCTCATACAGCTACTGTACATGGAAGAGTGAATGCAAGTGTGTATCAGAACCTTCTTCAACAACATGTGGTTCCTTCCTTGCGTTTGTCACTCAATCAGCCAGCAATTTTCATACATGACAATGCCCCCTGTCACCCAGCAAAACGGGTAAAGCAGTTCCTTGAAACTGAAAACATTGAAACTATGAAATGGCCAGCTCAGACTCCTGATCTAAACCCAATAGAAAACCTCTGGAAAATCCTTGGTGACAAAGTTATGGCCAAGAAACCCACTACAGTCAACGAACTGTGAAAGAAACTGCAAGAAGAGTGCACCAAAATCACACCAGAGCAGTGTGAGAGACTAGTGATGTCCTGTGGCCGCAGATGTGCTGAAGTCATTCAAAGCAAAGGTCTGTACACTTCCTACTGACTGGTGACTGTTATAACCATCAGAAAATTTACTTGTAATCTTTCTCTGTGCTACAGTCATTGCTGTTCTCTAATTTTGATCATTGTGTTTTTTTTGCAAAATAAAGATTTTTTGTTGAAGTACTTTGGTTATTTCGTTAAACACTGTTCTAGTGGCATGGTATACCCCTAACAAAAATCCTTCAAATTTTGACCAATGAAGATTGCATTATTTCTGAAAAATAAATAAATAAATAAATAAATAAATAAATAAATATATATATACAGTGCCTTGAGAAAGTATTCGGCCCCCTGGAACTTTTCAACCTTTTGCCACATTTCAGGCTTCAAACAAAAAGATATACAGTAACATTTAAAATTTTTGGTGAAGAATCAACAAGTGGGTCACAATTATGAAGTGGAACGAAATTTATTGGATCATTTAAACTTTTTTTGTAATAATAAAACTGAAAAGTGGGGCATGCAAAATTATTCGTCCCATTTACTTTCAGTTCAGAAAACTCACTCCAGAAGTTTGTTGAGGATCTCTGAATGATCCAATGTTGTCCTAAATGATTGATGAAGATAAATAGAATCCCCCTGTGTGTAATCAAGTCTCCATATAAATGCACCTGCTCTGTGATAGTCTCAGGGTTCTGCATCATGAAGACCAAGGAACACACGAGGCAGGTCCGTGATACTGCTGTGGAGAAGTTTAAAGCCGGATTTGGATACCAAAAGATTTCCCAAGCTTTAAACATCCCAAGGAGCACTGTGCAAGCGACCATATTGAAATGGAAGGAGTATCAGACCACTGCAAATCTACCAAGACCCGGCCGTCTCTCTAAACTTTTATCTCAAACAAGGAGAAGACTGATCAGAGATGCAGCCAAGAGGCCCATGATCACTCTGGATGAACTGCAGAGATCTACAGCTGAGGTGGGAGAGTCTGTCCATAGGACAACAATCAGTCCAACACTTCACAAATCTGGCCTTTATGGAAGAGTGGCAAGAAGAAAGCCATTTCTCAAAGATATTCATAAAAAGTCTCGTTTACAGTTTGCCACAAGCCACCTGGGAGACACACCAAACATGTGGAAGAAGGTGCTTTGGTCAGATGAAACCAAAATCCAACTTTTTGGAAACAATGCAGCTCATCACCCTGAACACACCATCCCCACTGTCAAACATGGTGGTGGCAGCATCATGGTTTGGGCCTGCTTTTCATCAGCAGGGACAGGGAAGATGGTTAAAATTGATGGGAAGATGGACGGAGCCAAATACAGGACCATTCTGGATGAAAACCTGTTGGAGTCTGCAAAAGACCTGAGACTAGGACGGAGATTTATCTTCCAACAAGACAATGATCCCAAACATAAAGCAAAATCTACAATGGAATGGTTCAAAAATAAAGGTATCCAGGTCTTAGAATGGCCAAGTCACAGTCCAGACCTGAATCCAATTGAGAATATGTGGAAAGAGCTGAAAACTGCTGTTCACAAACGCTCTCCATCCAACCTCAAAGAGCTCGAGCTGTTTTGCAAGGAAGAATAGGCAAGAATTTCAGTCTCTAGATGTGCAAAACTGATAGAGACATACCCCAAGAGACCGCAGCTGTAATCGCAGCAAAAGGTGGCGCAACAAAGTATTAATGCAAGGGGGCCGAATAATTTTGCACGCCCCACTTTTTAGTTTTATTATTACAAAAAAAGTTTAAATGATCCAATAAATTTCGTTCCACTTCACAATTGTGACCCACTTGTTGATTCTTCACCAAAAATGTAAAATATTATATCTCTTTGTTTGAAGCCTGAAATGTGGCAAAAGGTTGAAAAGTTCCAGGGGGGCAAATACTTTCACAAGGCACTGTATATACAGATGTAGCCAAGCTAAAATTGACTCTGATAACACATATCTCATGACAAAAGCCATTGAAATCCACTGAAAAGTTAATTTAACTTTTTCTTGCCTTAACGCATTAACCATCAATTTAGTTTGGCTGTATATATATATATATATATATATATATTTATATATATATATATATAGTGTGGCTGCACTTGGTATTGCAGACCAGGCCCATTCACTTGAATGGGACTGGGTTTCAAATTGGGACATGTGACCAATGTACATGACATCACTGGCCTTGGAAGAGCTTTTTGGCAGGGGTGCCAGGAGTTGAATCCCCACCAATAAGATATTGATGACCTATCCAGAAGATAGGCTATCAATACTGAACTCCCAGAAAACCCTTATAAGCACAGATAAGAATTATGATATATATGTATGAAAAACTTAATGTGTTGCTTATAGAAACAATCAGGCACCTGCAACATTTCATAAGGAAACAATTGGTTGCCATGGTCTATACCAATATTCTTCCTTTGGGCTTTTTTCTTTTGTAGATGCTCACAATTATTTACAAAGTCTATGTCCAATGTCATGTATTCACAATGATTATTTTCATCCCTATAGGGCAGAGTGAAGAGAACCAGTTTTCTCGAGAAATATCTGAAGAGGAATATAAGTGTCTACCCTGCAGGGAAGATTGTTCATACTGTACGGCTGATGCACCCTGCTATGCGCAGGAGGACAAGTATTTGCGGATTGCTGTCATCTCGTTCCAGGCTTTCTGCATGCTGCTAAACTTCATAAGCATGCTTGTGGTCTATCATTTCCGTAGAGCAAAGGTAAGCACTATTACATATTGTGATATCTACAGATTCTGTTGGACATGTTAAATCTACCAGTAGTTTACCAGATGGAGGAAGGGTTGAATGTTAGAGATGAAGTTCTTAAAAATTCGATCTGGCTGCCATGCCGAAATTTACAAAAATATTCGCTTTGTGATGAATTGCTTCGTCATGAAGTGCATTTCTTTAAGTAGTAGGCGCAATGACAGGCGTAGGCGCATTCATTACACAGACCCCCATCATTGAACCTCTCAGATGACGCGTTCATCACTGATTGCCGAGATTAATATTAAGGCCTTTCAGGGGTTAATCATTAAAAAAAATTGTACTTACCTTATCCTTTTAAGTGCAAAGAGGCTGCTGTGGCCATCTTGCTTGAAGATGTGACGCAAAATCTCACGCGCGTGATATCAGGCGTCACCGTGCACAAGATTGCGTGCGGGATCTTCAAGCAAGATGGCCACAATGGCCTCTTGATGCTCAAATCGATGAGATGAATATGATTTTTTTAAAATTTTTACAGCCATTTCAGGGAAAATTGATTAGTTACCACGAAGCACGAGAAAATTCGGCTCTGCAGCTAATCGGATTTCCCCTGAAATTCAGATTGAAGTCCACTTCGGATACTTCGATTCGCTCAACACTAGTGAATATATACAACATGAAAAATTTTAATATGCGGAAGGCTGTTTTTATTAGATATGTATTGTTAACATAGCGGGTACTTTAGTGAGACCTCTATGCCAATGTAGAAAAGTCGGTAGTTTTGGTACCAGTCCCCTTTTGCACACAATTTTGTAGTTTTTTTTTTTTTGTCTGTTTATGCTGCACTTGTACTTAAAAAAAAAAGTGGGGCTGGGAAGGGATACTGCCTATGCGGCCCAACAGATTTAAGAAATCTATGGCACCTGAACCTGAAAAAAAACATGAAATCTACAACACCTCATAGCATGCCTAGTTTTCAGCTTCTGGTGCTTGGACCTTCCATGATGCACCAGTTATTAAGAGGCGTGCTCCTGACTGGTGTATAAAATGCTGGGCTCCCACTGTAAAGACCAGCATCACATTTAATTCTGATTCCAGCCACTTAACTCCCTAGATGCCGCAGATAAAAGTGACTGCAGCATCTAAGGAGTACAGGACTCCCTATCACCATCAGCCATTTCAGACAAACATATCAAGCCGTGTTACCAAGAACCTGTCAATAAAGAAAACTTATTTAAATCACCATATGAACAACGTGAAAAAAAATACCCAAAAACCCCAAAAACTTTTACTAATGAAAACCGCATCTCGCCCAGCGAAAAAAAAGAGAAAATACATCTACATCAGTGCAAAATGAATGAGTCCTAGCATTGCTTTTTCCCATTACTACCCCAAAAATGATACCATATTATTTGCTCCATAAAATGCACCCAACACACCTACATTAGGATTTAGAGGAAGAAAATAAGAAAATATATTTTTGATCAGATCTCAGATCAGACCCCCAATCAGCATCAGACCCCGAAACCTCGTCAAACTTTGATCAGGCCCCCAATCTTCATTGACCTCAGATCAGACCCCCAAATCAGATCCCCATTTCTCATCAGACCTCAGATCAGACATAAAACAAATAAATGAACTTAACTCTCCTGCTATGGATGGCATTGCCACTCTCGAGATGCACCAAGCTTTTCCTGCAGTCATCACTCCCTAGTGGTTTGCCAGTACGGCACTGCACTGTGGCCTGACATAGTGCCCTACGTCCTGACACTGTACACAGTCAGGACACAGCGCAGTGAACGCCTGCCAGAAGACCAGGGAACAGTGAGTACAGCCAGCACCAGGACCACTATATTCATCGCTCCCTGGTCTTACTGTATACTAATGATCACTTCCATAATGGAAGCGCTCATTAGAATTTCTCCCCTTTTGGGGGGAAAAACGCATCTTATTGAGCGAAAAATATGGTAATAGAGGTTAATGTTATATGAACCCCAAAATGGTGTCACTAAAAATACAATTTGCTCCCCCCTCCAAAAAAAGCCCTTATACAGCTCCCTAAACAGAAAAATAAAAGAAGTTATGGCCAGGATAAACTGCCTCCTGCTGCTTTATTGCTCACTCTTCCTTAGCTTAAAATACTCCTCCTTAAAATACTTCTGTATTGTTATTTTCTTTATAGGGGTAGAGATAAAATATGGAATCACTCAATAATGAGAAAAAAAAATCATTGAATTATCAGCAAAATAATTACAGTTAGTATTGTGTTGTTCATCATTAGGCTTATATGACAGCCTTAATTCTTTACTGGCCATGTCATTGAGGTGACATGCCTTTCCTGAAAAAAAAACCTGTAACACTTCTTGTTCTGGCAAGATGCATTATCATCCCGAAAAATGACTTCATCATCTTGTCATCACCAAATCTATTTTCTGTCTATGGAGTGTCCAAAACATCTATGCACGCCTGTGTATTGACTGTTGAGTTAATGATTGCCTTCCCTCCTGGCCCTTTACCTGACATTCCACCCATATAATAAACCAGAAGGGAAAACTAAATTTTTTTCAGACAGTCATCTTTACATGTTCTATTAAACTGTATCAGAAGAACATTCCAGAATCATGTCCTTTGTCAATGCACTTCCATGACTCATCATTATCCAGTGATCCACAGTACCCTTGTTTTATTCTTCAGGTGTTAGTACGGATTTTCTTTTCACTTTTCTACAAGTAAATCCAATTTGCTTTAGCAGATTGGTTTCCCATTCAACTATGTGTAAAATTAAAAAAGTATAAATAAAAAGGGAAAGTTATAAACGGAAACATAGCATTGGCATAAAACCCTAATGCATTTTGCCTTAAAAATAGAAAACCCACAAACACAGATTAAAAACAAATAGTCAAAAACATTTTTAATAGAAATCTGCTCAATTAAATTGGATTTACTTGTAGAAAAGTGAAAAGAAAACCAGTACTAACACCTGAAAAATAAAACGGGTACTGTGGATCACTGTCAGCCACCCTGCTTCTCTCTGTTGTACACAACACAGACAATTCTTCTTTGAAATCCTAGCCTTTCCCTTCACTCTCCCTGACAAAAAAGCTTCATGGATTGATTTCTGACTGTCCCTGATTGATTTTTTCACTAGTTCCTTGCAGTGCTGGGGTCCTGGGTTCTAATCTGACCAAGGATGGAGTTTGTATATTCTCCCTGTGTTTGTGTGGGGTTCCTCCCACACTCCAAAGACATACTGATAGGGAACTTAGATTGTGAGCCCCATTGGGGACAGCTTGATGCTAATGTCTGTAAAGCGCTGTGGCATATGTCAGTGTTATATAATAAATAATTAAGTTTATTTTCCTGGCAGAGACCCTCACACACAACCACCCTCATTCACAGCCCAGCACAGAATGGCATTCTGCTAGGGAAACACCCTGGTTGCTGCAGCATTGATTGGCTCATCCAGGCTCAGCCTAGGAGCCAATCAGAGCAAGCCCTCACTTCCTCTCTGGGTCATGTGAGACCCTTGCTCCTTTCTCCCTAGTGCTTTTTTCCCAACGACATGTGCACTAAAATAGCGCTATATTTCACGTCCCTCTACTGTGGAGGAGATCGCTGCATGTTAAATGCAGTGCTTCACCCCAACTGAACAAGCAGCCAAGTGTCAGGAACGCTCCCTTCCTCATAATCAGTTGCTCCTCAGAGAGCGTAAACCCGCCTTAAAGAGGACCTTTCACCGCTCCTGACATGCCTATTTTAATAGCTTCATGCATTCCCCACGTACTAACAATTCTGGAGCATCTATTCTTATGTCTGTATGTTGTGCCATTCCTTTATTATTTGCACTAGAAGTTGTGAATGAATTGCTATTTGCCTTCAGTCAGGGAACAGAGGGGAGGTGACCAGTTTGGGTGTGTCCCTGCACAGACTCACTCTATCCAATCAGTGCTGCCATGTTCAGACTGTGCAGGTACACACCCCCAACTGGTCACCTCCCCTCTGTTCCCTTACTGAAGACAAATAGCAATTTACATATAACTTCTAGTGCAAATAATAAAGGAATCGCACAACATGCTGTATGTGTCCTTGTATTCTATGAAGAAATCAGAGATACAAGTGATTTCGACAAAAGTGTATTTCATTTGGATGAAAACAATCTGGATCTCTTCAACTGTGGGAGATGCTCTGTGGTTTGATTCACGTCTTGTGTCACTCTTAATGACTGTGTCAGCTTAAGGAAGCCATTCAAAGTCTATAACATTTACATAATGGATAAAATCTCATATAATATGGATTGAATTCATTGACTAAATTAACAGACAGTGAACTCAACAGATGCCTCAAAGTAATACTAGGGATACATTATAAATGAAACCAGGCTTGCAATCTAAATGCAACCCCCCACATTATTAAATGTGAAGGATTTTTCACAAAGAAGTGTATAAAAGGCTATACGACTTGGCTAATATCCCTTGTGGGAACTCCAATTAAAGGGATACTTAAATATAATGAACAATAATCTGTTGGTGTGAAATCCGAATGTGGATTTAGTAGGAAGAGAATGTATTACGTTCTGCAGGCATCTGGTATATTGGTAATTGTGAATGTCTATAATAGGGTTTAAATGGGTTGTCCAGGAATACATCAGGTGCCAGCAGCCTCCTCTACTGAAAGGATCATGTTTACCTGCTTCCCGCTACTCCAGTCCTCCACGCTGGTTCATGTGTCTCCATCTTCGGGTCTAGGGTTTTTTTTCTTCCTCCACAGCATGGTCAGCTAATCCTCTTCAGTCAGCCGCTTCAGCAGTGATATGTCTCTTGTGGACCTACCACAAGAGACATATACTCTTCAGAAGTTGGCTGAAGAGTATCAGGTGAGCATTAGTGATGAGCGAGCATGCTCGGCCGAATACGATATTCGGCCTAGCATGGCGGCACTCGACCGAACACCACGTGTGCTCGAGCTACTGGCTACTGGCATTACACTGATTGGCTGGCGGGGAACGCGTCATCGGGTGCTATATAACACCCGGTGACATGTGACCAGGCTCAGACCGAGTCAGGGAGAGCTAGTGCAAGGAGGGACAGATAGTGTAGGGATAGAAAATCGCTAGGCAGGGCTAGTTTTTCCGTTTCAAGGACCCAAAAGCCCTTTTAAGGGCTATTATATCTGGCTGCAATATATATATTTTTTTTGGGGGGGTGACAAAAATTGCGCAAGGTTGCCTGACCTAAGCACCACCTGCTCAGCATGTGCATTATAACGTGTCTGTATTCTATATACCTGACACCTGCTGCTATTTTTTCTGCCGTTATTAAGGCGACATTACCTGTGTTGCGTCTGCATTATAACGTGACTGTATCCTATATAACTGACATCCGTTGCTATTTTTTCTGCCGTTAATGAAGGAAACATTATCTGTGTTGTGTCCGCATTATAACGTGACTGTATCCTATATGCCTGCCATCCGTTGCTATTTTTTCTGCACATACACTTTAAAAAAATCTGCGCTACTGTAGTTGTGACAAACTTGCATATATACCACCAGCAGGCCCTGAACTATAATGTTTTAGACGGTCAGCTCACCAGTAGGCCCTCAACCATACTGTTTTAGACGGTCAGCTCTGCAGCAGGCACTCGCCCCTATTGTTTTAGATGGTCACCAGCAGGCCATCAATCATAACTTTTCAAGGGTATGTACGATGCCATCCTTTATGTGTAATAAAGGGTGTATTGGATTGCCTGTTCCTTGTAATTTTTGGCAGCCCTTTCACTTTAGGCTTTATGAGTGTTGGAGTCCCACGACATGAACAATTGTACCACAATGTGAATGAGGCCCTCCTTTATGTGATATACTGGTTGTATCGGAGTGCCTCTTCCTTGTAATTTTTGGCAGCACTTGCGCTTTACGTACAAGTAAATCTATGTTTCCTAACAATATTTCCTCTAAAATCAATGTTATCTTCGGTTTTGGGGGTTATTCTTGTCATTCCGTAAAAGTGGCGTAATACTCAAACAACATCATTAATAGTAGCGACTTTGGAGTCCAAGATGCATCCAGACATCCTCCCCATGCTGTTCCCAAACCATTTGAGTGGTGTTTCCACCATTTTCTGACCTTTCCCTATGAACCAGACACCCTCCCCTCTTCAGAGCAGGGGGTGCCTGGTTTAGTGCTCAGGTTCTCCCATTGACTTCCATTATACTCGGGTGCTCGGCCGATCACTCAAGCACAACCCAGTGTACGACCAGAGCACCCGAGCATCACGGTGCTCGATCAACACTAGTGAGCATCCCTATGACGGGGAGGAAGAAAACAAACTCCAGACCGAAAGTTGGATATTTGAGACCAGTGTGGAAGCTGGAGCGGCGGGGAGCAGGTAAGTATGATCCTTTTATTAGGGGAACCAGGCTGTAGGCATCTGTCAGAAACTATGCATTCCCGGACAAATCCTTTAGCATGTTCAGCAATAGTTCTTGTGTCTTTTCAGAGGTGCAACTTGTAACATTAATTATGAACTTGCCAAACATATAGGATGTACAGCTTTTTCTGGCTTCTTGAAACATATCTCAAACAAATAAGAATAAATTATTTTAACTCCAGGTACATGTATTCCAGTTCAAGAGGAAAAAAAACATAGGCAGCTATCTAAAATTCAAACAAATGTGCAGTGTGTTTTCTAGTACTTTAAAGGGATATTCTTATCTTGGACAATGGGGGCATATCGAGAACAGAACATTTTACATTTTTACGTTTACATTTTTTTTTTGGGCGGGGATTTAATTAAGCAGCATATGTAAGTGATTACTGCAGCAATTCCCACTCTGTGTGTATTATGTTGAAATTGAGCATCAAGCCGCATTCATCTGTTTACAAAGTTTCAGTTTCTAGACAATTGCAATTTACATTTTTCTTGAGGGGTTCTGTTTAATTAAGTAGCATATATGCGTGATTACTACAGCTATACCCATAGTGTGGCAGCAATCTTCTTGTGTGTATTAAATTGAAATTGAACATCAAGCCACAGTGGTCTGTTTATGAATTTTCAGTTTCCACATGGTCGCAATTCACATTTTTTCTTGGGGCGGTTCAGTTTAATTATGCAGCCTATATTTGTGATTACTACAGCAATACGCACGGTTTGGCAACAATCTACCTGTGTGTATTGTTGAAATTCAGAATCAAGCAACAGTCGTCCCTTTGCATATTTTCACTTTCCATGTGGTCACAATTTATATATTTTTTTTGTTGGGGGGGGTGTTCACTTTAATTAAGCAGCATATATACATGATTACTGCAGCCGTACCCAGTATATTAAGTTGAAATTGAGCGTCAAGCCGCAGTTGTCCATTTGCAAATTTCTCACATTGATGACTTTATTAATACCAACATTTTCTCACATTCCAGGCAATGCTGCGGCCTTCACCATGCCACTAATGCCTCAGTTGTCAGTTTCCGTGTACTCACTTTCCACGCGGTTGAAATTTAAACATTTTTTGGAGGGGGAAGTCCAATTTCTTTAAGGCGTAGCATAACTGTACGTGATTAGTGCATCAACATGGACATTTTCTCACAGTCCAGGCAGGCTGAATATGATTAATAGACCTCTCCTTGCTGCTGATGCCCCATCTTGCCATTCTTGCTGTCTGTCTCTCTGTCTACCATCACATTGTATACAGCGGCTGCATGCTGTGGCAAGCATCATGCAACGTATTGCACTTTCCAACTATCACATTCTGTACTGTTGCTGCTGCAGCTTGCATCATGCTACTAATGCCACTTGCCAACCATCACGTTCCCTTTTTATTTATTTCTTTTTTAATCCCATAACACAGTGTGTTTAACCCCTTCTACCCTGGGCCTGTTTTCACCTTACTGCCCAGGCCATTTTTTGCAAATCTGACATGTGTCACTTTATGTGGTAATAACTTTGGAACGATTTTACTTATCCATGCCATTTTGAGATTGTTTTCTCGTGACACATTGTACTTCATGACAGTGGTAAATTGTCAAAATATTTTTCCATTGTTTTTTAAAAAATCCAAAATTTACCAAAAATTTTAAAAAATTCACAATTTTCTAAATTTGAATTTCTCTACTTTTAAAACAGATAGTAATACCTCATAAAACAGTTATCAGTCATTATTCCCCATATGTCTACTTTATGTTGGCATCATTTTATAAATGTCATTTTACTTTTTTAAGACGTTAGAAAGCTTAGAAGTTTAGAAGCCATTTTTCAAATTTTCAACAAAATTTCCAAAACCATTTTTTTAAGCACCAATTCCGATATAAACTGATTTTGAGGGGCTTACGTAATGGAAACCACTAGAGATGAGCGAACATGCTCGTCTGAGCTTGGTGTTCGTTCGAGCATTAGTGTATTCGCATATGCTCGCTACTCGGACGAGCATATCTCGATCCTCGAGGAAATGGCAACTTTTTTCAGCCAATCAACATGCAGGAGAGTCTTTGGTACCTCCTAGCATCACGTGGGGCCCCTACAAGTCGATAGCAGGGATTGGCTGGCCAGATCAGATGACCTGGGAATATAAGAATCTGGTCCCGCGCTGCTCGCGTCATACGCCGTCTGCATGAGATTAGGGATAGAGCTGCTGTCTGTCAGGGAGAGTGTTAGGGCCTGAATTTAGAAGTTGGTTAGGCAGGAATCACCCACAAAGAACCCAACAGCCCTTCTAAGGGCTACAAGCACCTTTTTTTTTGTCTCCTCCAGGCTGCTGGCTGGGACTTGTAGTGCAGCTACCGCCATCTTGGCTGCACACTGTTAAGGCATGAAATTAGAATGTGGTTAGGCAGAAATCATCCACAAAGAACCCAACGCTCCTTCTAAGGGCTACAACGACCTTTTTTTTTTGGCCTCCTCTCGGCTGCTGGCTGGGACTTGTAGTGCAGCTACCACCATCTTGGCTGCACACTGTGCGCAGCGACTGGTGGCAGAAAGGGGACAGCACATGGTCCACACAGACCCCAATGAAACTGCCCAAAGTCCTCTCAGTACTCATTTTTGCTGCTGCTGTACCTTGGCTTGCTGGGATCTGTAGTGCAGTCTAGATAATACGTTTTTATTCTCAGTTATATAAACTACAGTCCAGTGAACAATTGTGAGGTGTGCGATACACTAGCCACAGTCTAGAGAATAATTTTTTTCACTCAATTCCATAAACTACAGTCCAGTGAACAATTGTGAGGTGTGCGGTACACTAGCCACAGTCTAGAGAATAATTTTTTTCACTCAATTACATAAACTACAGTCCAGTGAACAATTGTGAGGTGTGCGGTACACTAGCCGCAGTCTAGAGAATACATTTTTATTCTCAGTTATATAAACTACAGTCCAGTGAACAATTGTGAGGTGTGCGATACACTAGCCGCAGTCTAGAGAATACGTTTTTATTCTCAGTTATTTAAACTACAGTCCAGTGAACAATTGTGAGGTGTGCGATACACTAGCCGCAGTCTAGAGAATAATTTTTTTCACTCAATTACATAAACTACAGTCCAGTGAACAATTGTGAGGTGTGCGGTACACTAGCCGCAGTCTAGAGAATAATTTTTTCACTCAATTACATAAACTTCAGTCCAGTGAACAATTGTGAGGTGTGCGATACACTAGCCGCAGTCTAGAGAATACGTTTTTATTCTCAGTTATATAAACTACAGTCCAGTGAACAATTGTGAGGTGTGCGGTACACAAGCCGCAGTCTAGAGAATACGTTTTTATGTGCTTCGCCTGCTCCCGCACTGTAACTCGGTCACTCTGTAGTCACAGCCATACAGGGTCACGCAAAATTTTTATGTGCTTCGCCTGCTTCTGCACTGTAACTCGGTCACTCTGTAGTCACAGCCATACAGGGCCACTGTAAATTTTTATGTGCTTCGCCTGCTCGTGCACTGTAACTCGGTCACTCTGTAGTCACAGCCATACAGGGCCTCGATAAATTTTTATGTGCTTTGCCTGCTTCTGCACTGTAACTCGGTCCCTCTGTAGTCACAGCCATACAGGTTCACGCTCATTTTTTATGTGCTTCGCCTGCTCCTGCACTGTAACTCGGTCACTCTGTAGTCATAGCCATACAGGGCCTCGATAAATTTTTATGTGCTTCGCCTGCTCCTGCACTGTAACTCGGTCACTCTGTAGTCACAGCCATACAGGGCTACAATAAATTTTTATGTGCTTCGCCTGCTCCTGCACTGTAACTCGGTCACTCTGTAGTCACAGCCATACAGGGCCTCGATAAATTTTTATGTGCTTCGCCTGCTCCTGCACTGTAACTCGGTCACTCTGTAGTCACAGCCATACAGGGCCACGATAAATTTTTATGGTCTGGGTGAGCACAATTGCCTTGAGGGTCACCAACAGGCTGTTGCCCGAGAATTTGGGGTAATGGTGGGATTAGGAAGCCTCAGAGGCATCTATGCATGCTGCCCCTGCTGTTTCCTGTCCATTTCCGTGGTGTTTCCATCATTCTCTGAGGTTTCCGGGTTTTCACCCAGCCTTCCCTAGGCAGAGCCATGGTCACCTGCAAAAATGCTCGAGTCTCCCATTGACTTCAATGGGGTTCGTTATTCGAAACAAGCACCTGAGCATCGGGAAAAATTTGACTCGAATAACGAGCACCCGAGCATTTTAGTGCTCGCTCATCTCTAGAAACCACCCATAAATGACCCCATTTTAGAATCTACACCCCTTAAATTATTTAAAACTGATGCTAGAAACTTTGGTAATTCTTTAGATGTTCTACAAGAATTAAAGGAAAATGGAGGTTTCAAAAATTCGGCAAACCATGCTCGAAATGAATGTCGACTAGTTCGCTCATCTCTGCTTCACAACAAGTGTTCAGCGCCTGTGCAGTATAAGTATTGCACCTCTTCCCCGTCCTCTGTGCGCAGCTGCTAAGTGAAATGAGCATGTGTACTGTGAAAGCTCTCGTTCATCTAGTGCAGTCTCAACTCTTTCTGCTCCTGTGGATTGTTCCTACCTTGAAAGCAAAGGATCAGGATTGTTGAAATTGACATGCCTGATCCCTTTTTCCCTAACACATGCTGAATGCACATTGGCCAAAAACCCCCATCTCAGACAATGGGGACATATCGCTAGCAATGGAGCCCCGCAAAATGAAGTGAATGGGAGTGCGCCCCGCATGATAGATCCCATTCACTTATATGGGCCAGGCGGAAATAGCCAAGCTAGCGCTCGGCTATTTTCAGCGGCCCCATAGAAAAGGAATGGAGGGCGGCTTCGCATGCACAGTGCACCCTCCAGAACTTTTGAGGCTCTTTTCTCAATATAGACAATGGGGGCATATCCTAGCGATGTGCCCCAATTGTATAAGATGAGATAACCCCTTTAATACACTTTGAATGGTTGATCCCAATGCTATTAGCAGATATAGCTGACGATAGTCTAATGCAAATGGCCAACATTAACCCTCTCTCCTATTTTTCTGTTATATACAGTATATGGGCCATTGCACTTAATAGCCTAACGGTTAAACCTTGCTTCAGGTCCCCCAGTCGAGTCCTGTTCCACTCTGACTGAACCCTGCCCCGCGGCATTGAAGCTTCTTATGCTATTTCTCCATGACTTAGAGCATCCAGTACTGCATTCATGATTACTGATGAGGGTGTATGACCTTCTCTACAAAACAATATTAATGAGCATGGCGTAGATATTAAATGTTACCTATAAATACATTTACAAGTTTATTCAAGTCCCCTTTTCACTTTACTGAACACAGTTGGACGCGGCACCTCGTTATTTACCCCTCATTTAATATATGACGGTTAGTCATCATAGAAGTACAGCCACAACAGTGCGAACACTCTAAATTAAAGGAAAGCAATTAAGAAGAATAGGTGACATCATTTGACATTATCCCAAGTCGAGTAATTACTGTATGCACACTACCCTTAACTTTGTAATTCTTGTCTAGAGCGGATGATTTGTGCACACAACGTTTCCTCCCTTGTAAGGTTGGGCACCTTTTTTTAACCTTTTATTTAAATTATGCTTGCAGTGGCTTTCGTCTCCATTTCATTTTGCCTGTGTGTGTAATTGATTAACACTGAGGTGTACCAATTCTGCAGTCGGCCATAAATAACATTTAGAAATGTGCATATATATCAGACATTAGGAAAACAATTCTTCACCTAAAATACAGAAGTACCTTAGATTTACTTGCACATAATGCTATTTATTCCAGCCTTAAAACTACCATTTATTTAATTTATTAATGGTAACTATCACTCACAGCTCGTGCCCAAGACCATATGAAAAATTGGCACCAATTGGAACTATGTATGAATATGCAAATAGAATTTCTTCAGAAGCTCCATATTAGAGATGAGCGATTTATTGCGAAATTTGATTCGGCTGTTTCGACGAATTTCGACGAAAAAAAAATTGCTTAGTGATGAATTACTTTGTTACAAAGCGGATTTCTTTATAAGTAGTGGGTGCAATGACAGTCATTGTAACTGTCAAATGCCCCGTTCATACATGATCACAGCATCTAACACAGTGTAAAATTGAAAAAAAAATTAAAAACCATACTTACCTGCTCCATTTGCTCGCGATGGGCCAGCTGCCACCATCTTGCTTGAAGATCTGGAGAGAAATCTCGCTCAGTCTGATATGACGTCATATGTCACCATGCACTTGATTTTGGCCAAGATCTTCAAGCAAGATGGTGACGGCCGGACGTAAGTATGATTTTTTTTTTTCAGGTTAAATCGATTCGCTACAACAAAGCTTGAGGAAATTTGGCTTCATAGTGAATCAAATTTATCCTGAAATTCTGATTGAAGTCCACTTCGTGAACTATGATTCGCATAACCCTACTCCTTATGATGATGTATTGTATTATTGTATTGTTTCTGTACCGCTATTGTACAAGTTACATGTAATTCATATAGTTCCAAATCGATGTCTTACTCTAAAAACAGTTTACCTTGTCAGTAGTCTCTCCACTGATTTTGATGGAAATTTGGTGTCCATGCTGCTTACATTGGAGCACCCCTTTTTTCTTATGGAGGCACAAACAGTCCCTATAAAAACTTCAACAAACGTCCAGTGGTTCATGGAGGTAAAGGAAATAAATAAAATATGCATTGTTCTACAATATGCATCATTACAACATGAATAAAAGACACTGATTAAGTAAAACAGTACACAGTGCACATTGAATACAATACAATGGATCCACTGTGTAACTGACCAGGTTTGGCTTGTGGCTACTTCAAATGGTGTTATCTAAGTGGCCCCCAGTCTTCACCCTTTAACCCCTGTAGAGGGATCTGCACTCAGCTGCAGGGGAACAAACAGACCACAAACTTTTGAAGTAGTCTCTGTTCAGTGACAGTTAACCCAGGTAGGTCAAGAGACCTCTGTGCATAGCACCAAGGGGGCAGGTTAGAGCATAGTCAGTGGACAGACTGAGGTCAGGGCAGACAGAGTTTGTTGAATCTGGTATGCAGACAGGGCAGACAGCTCAGGATCAGTACATCAGGTAGATGTCAGGTAAGGCAGCTGAGAGGCAGAGGTCGACCATGGAAAATCAAAATGAAATAATAGGGCACCTTTGCAGATATTGGCAAGCTAAAGAACCTGTTCTTCAGGCACCTGACCATTGGATAAGGCACCTTATAACATCCAGGGATAGTATCCATTTGCTCTGGACAGATTGGACTATGTGTGCTTCCCCTTTAAAAGTCAAGGATAGCGTGCACACCCTAGACAGAGAAGAAGAGAGGCTGGAAGAGGCCTAGCCGACAAAAGCTTGAGCACTGTGCATTTTTACTGGAGGGGTGAATGATCTGGAGGCCATGCCTGCCCAAAGAGGTGAGAAACCAGCAGGCACAGACCACCAGTTTACCAAAGGACTGTCCATGTGCTCCTCCAGAGTAAGAGACCCTCTTTGTATCCAGTCTCTGCACTGATAAGTCGATGAGGTCCCTGAAAACGGCTTTCCCAAACAAGCTGACCTCTTTATATTTCTTACCTAAACTCTTAAATTGCCAGTCTTCCTAGTTATACAATGTAAGGTCAAGTTCATACAGTGCAGTTTGGATTCACTTTTTGTGTATTTGTTGTTTTTTAACCAAAGTTAGGACTGGATCCTAGACAGAAGAAAGCTATAAAGTAGGAAATTTGGATACACTCCTAGTTTTGGATATAAAAACTACACTCCATAAACCTGGCCTACATACAGGGGCAGATTGGCCGTAGACCCTCTAGGGAAATTTCCTGGTGGGCCGATGCCCAAGGGGCCGCCTGAGCCCTCCTCATGGCCAGCCAGTGGAAGTTTTTGGGGATGTATTTTGTGTTGCTGGGAGTATTTTGCGATGGACTGTGGTATTTGGCTCTGTTGGGGTGGTATAATGTGCCACAATATAGTATTGCTGGCCTTGCCTGCTTCTGTTGGCCCTGCCTTCCATCAAATTGGACCTGACTGGTTCCCAGTCCGTCCCTGCCTGCATAACTATGCCACTTTTTCATGTTGGACTCTAAGTTCCAAAGCAATCGCTGCAGAAGCTATAATGGTAATCATCCTGGTAGTCACGAAGGTGTACCACCAAAAAAAGAAAGATGCAAAAGATTTAATAGATGTAGCAACAGGAGTTTCACTATAATTCTCCATTATAATTAGGGAACAGCTTACAAAATTACAATGTACGCAAATGGAAACATGGCACATGTTTATTCCTATTGAAAAACACTACAGTCTCCAGTATCTCCCTAGCTCAAAGGGAAAAACAGATTGCCTTCTACCTACCTACATGTATACAACATATATGTTAGTGCACCTTTAAATGAATATCAAGCGACTAAAGTCTCACCTTGAAGATTTTGCTTATTAATTGAAAATCTGAGTGACATGTGGTACTGCATGCTTAGATCATTTCATATAAATGTCAGGTTTCTCCAGGAAAGTAGCTTTAATATATTTTCCCTTCATGCTTCATTCAGCTCCATGTACAATAGCTGTAACTGAAGGCAAAGAAAATAGTTATTAATGAAATGACCTCTCTAAAAGTCATACGGCAGGAATGCACTCAGCCACCACAGTAATACACCTAAATATCACTGACAAGATCAATGGATCGTGAGGTCAGGAATACTGTAGGCTAGGCATGCCAGTTTGAAAAGAAATTCTCTGCATGATCCAAAATGGTATAAGGTACAACATGAATGGTGTCACAGAAATAAATGTACTGTGATAGATAAATCATGATCCTCAGGAAAAAATGGTCAAATGTCATTGCTGTAACCCTATGTGTGGCTCTATATTAAGTACAGAATAGTCACCCTCCACCTCATCCACTTTGTTCGACTTGTCGGAAAAAGTGGGATAGGTGCTTCATAAATATGGCATTCATTCTAAGCACCATATTTCTCAATGTATTTATGCCGCAAGCTCCAGAGGAGATGGTGCTGCAGGATGGGAGTGGTAGTGGCTCTTTCTGCAATAAACGTCCACAGTGGCAATCCTCATACTGATGCTCCATAAGGCCAGGTCAGTGATAGGAAAGAACACCCTTTCTTCCCTCGGGACATACCCTGATATTGGGGCTCCTGTCTGATGGTAGTTGGGATGTCCTTGGTGTTATGAGTGTTGCACGGGGTACAAGCAGGACATGTTGGTGCTGTCGCGACGTATGGTGCTGGAGTCAATAACCAGGCAAGTTGTAGAACATCAATAGAGATGAGTAAATTCAATCCACCGAACTGGAATTTGATCCGAATGTCAGGATAAATTTGACTAGCCGCGAAGCCGAATTTTCTCGCGCTTCGTGGTAGCGAATCTATTTAATCTGAAATAGTGTAAGAAACAAAAAAAAAATCATACTTGCCTTCTCCATTTGCTCGCAACGAGACGGCCACCACGTGATGACGTCATCTCGTGCTGAGCAAGATTTCGCACCAGAACTTCAAGCAGGATGGGGGTGGCCAGCCCCTTGTGAGCAAATGGAGGCGGTAAGTTTAATTTAACTATTTTTTTATGTTAATTTTACACTGGTTTTACACTCAGATGCTGTGATCATGTATGAACGCGGCATCTGAGGGGTAGAATGATGGGGGGAAGTGCTATCGCAGCTCCCTGTCATTGCACCCGTTACTTACAAATAATGTGCTTCGTAATGAAGAAATTCGTCACAAAGCAAATTTTTTCGGAAAATTGGGAGAAGCTGCCGAATCAAATTTTCTAAAACTTCGCTCATCTGTAAACATCAACATCTTTCTTTACTTAAGTGCAGAATGGGAGTTGTAGTACATCCAACAGTGTCAGAACACAGTTCCAAACAATTCTCAGAGCAAATGATCCCAGATAGCAATGTATCGATGTAAGACAGAATGAGGATTGGACCTTCTCAGAACTTTTGGACAGCAATGACTTTCTTATTTCTTATTCTTATTCTTCTTCAGAGATGATGATTATTTGGAAACCAGGCCTAGTTTTATGAGGAGTGAGCACATGTTGCTTTCACACTTCCTCAGCTAACACCCTACTGAGCTAGAGGCAGACACCTAACTTCCTACAGGTGCGATCGACTGCCCAACTGGTTCATACAGAGATATGCTGGTACATTACATAGCATTAACATCAAATGATATGAAACAGCATTACATAGCAAGAACAATTTGCAAGTACCCTATAGTGGGGTACTGCATTTATACCAGACAACTGCAAAAAATACATTTATAAATCTGCTTCCCCTTTATTATAAAGCTGGCTGCCTGCAGCCACCACTAGGGGGAGCTCAGTCCAAAATAATTTTCTACAATTTACTGGAATGGAAGCTGAAATAATCTGTTTGCATTGTGTTCCTCCCTAGTGGTGGCTGCATGAAAATGTAGTGTTTTCTTGTCAGGAAGAGAAAGAAGTAGGAGTTCAGTACTAGCCTGCCAGGCCCTGTGTCAGTTGTGTGGTCTGCCTTCATTGAAGACACTGTATGCCACTGTTTATGTGTGTTATAAATTGGAATAATGTTGCCATACATAACACGCTGTACGATACTGAGTTTATATTCTTTTTAGACCCCATGCACATGACTGTCCACATCCGATCGACATTGCAGCAGTGGTGTACTGTAACTGCTCCATTCCTTTTCACAGCATAAAGGTTGTCCCTGGGTCCTCGTTCCATGGGTGAACCTTTAGTGAACCTTCAACTCACCTCTATCCGTACTGGCAAGTGATAATGTTATTTGGTGCATTGTTAATCCTAGTCCTTTCAGCGGCACGTTCTTCAGTCCTGATTCCAGTCTTGTCCTTCTTGGTCACTTCAGTCCAACTTCTTCTGTGTTCCAGCATCTGGCTTTTCCTGACAACATATCATGTTAAATCTCAGCTCTTCTTAGAAAGGGCTCACCTCCTACTAGAATTGGCTATATTCTGACAATGATATATATATATAAAATGACAACCACTTGGTAGCTATTTGCAGCTTGAGGTTGATAATGGACATAATGGGAGGTTTCAAGCAACTGAACGTTGACATGCCTACCAGTGATCCCTTTGTCTTGAGGGAGTGACAATTACTATATGATTTAATACGTTATATGGAGACTTAGATTAAGAATGGTTTCATGAATAAAAATGGTGGCCAACCTTCAACCACAAGAGACTGTACCTGTAGTTGTTGTTTTTTAAGGATACAATGGTGATTGATTTAAAAATTCCATGCAAAGTAATGTAGAGGAAATGTGTAGAGGAAAGGGTGCTCACCGTAGTGAGGGCTAAGCTGCTCCTGCTAAGTCTATAGGCTTATTATTATAGGCTCACAACTGTTTTGACGTAGGTGAAAGTGACGGCTAAGCTTGCATTTTCTTTTCCACATAATTAACTGAGACTTCTGCCCTTGTTCAGACATCTTAACAGCTTAAAGGGGTTATCCCATGAAAACTATTACTATACAATGAATAGGGCATTCAAATAAAGTACTATTGCAATATACATGCATTAAAGGGTTTTCCGTGAGTTTACTGCTGATGATCTATTCTCAGGATAGGTCATCAGTATCTGATCGGTGGGGGTCCGACACCCGGGACCCCCGTCGGTCAGCTGTTTGAGAAGGCACCGGCGCTCCCATGAGCGCAGCTACCTTCTCTGAACTTTTAGGCTAGGCTAGTGACATCACATTCATCGGTCATGTGGCCTAGGAGCACGATACCTAGCACAGCCCCTGTACAATGTATGGCGCTGTGCTTGGTGAGCGGGTAGAAGGTAGCGGTGGTCAGGGGAGTGCCGGTACCTTCTCAAACAGCTAATCGGTGGGGGATCCTGGGTGTAGGGCCGCCACCAAGGACCCCCACAGAGGACCCCCAAAGAGGATAGGTCATCAGTAGTTAAATCCTAAAAAAAACCTTCAAAAACATTGTTTCTTGTGGTTTCTTCTGTCGACAAAATTCTGGTCCTGCATTTACTAGTGGCCTAAACATATAATATATGGGCAGCATGGCTAGGAAAAGCTGACTGCACTACTGCAAGATGCAGCTAATTACTGGTCATATGTGACGAGCTGCTGTCCCCCAACTGAAAGGGAAGAGATGATGGTGGCAAAGATGTAGCTACAGTAAAATAATTTTAAAAATTGCGTTCAATTTTTAAACCTTTTTAAAGAGTAACTAAACTATTATTCAACTTTTTTAAAATGTCCAAAATATCCTAAAAATCATTTTTCTAATATATTCTATGAATGGTGTTATGACTGTAGATAGGGACAGACAAGGACAGTAAGCCCTAAGGCTAGAACCCAGCCCGCTTTCCCTACCTACTTGCAGTACAAGCCCTAGATAGCAAGACCGCAACTGGTTGACGGTCCCTATGCTATTTAAGTGCAGAGATGGACACACAACAAAGAAGATCGTGCCTCTGGTGCCCGGACAGGTAAATTTTTTACAAATGGACTTTTCCTTTTTACTAAAAAAATTAGCACCCAAAGTCCTAATTTCCACTGCATTTTAAAGCGGTTGTCTGGGTTCAGAGCTGAACCTGGACATACCCATAATTTCACCCAGGCAGTCCCCCTGATGTAGGATCCGCAGGGCAAGGGCTTTTTTTATTTACAATGATACACTGCCAGGCTTCCGCCCAGCAATGTGTTCGGTGATGTCACCGGCTTTGATAGGCCAGCTTTAGCGCTGCCCTAGCTGTTTTACCACCCCTTTACATTCTCTATATTCACACATCGCTGACTTCTCAGCATTATATGGAGTATGGATTTCTTGTGCTGTAGGAATTGGGCAGCAGCGAACAATGTGTGGCCAGGAACCCACATAGCTGTTCCTGTCTGTGCTCGCTCTGCTCAGCCAACCCTGGCATTGCACATTGTTACAGGATACCAATGTGCTATGCCAGCTTTTAGCGAAGCTGAGGGTGCACAGGCAGGAGCATCAATGTGCGCTTCTGGCCACACACTGCGGGGCCCATTACTACAGCACAATGAATCAGTATTCCATAAAAAGATGAGAAATCAGAGATGTGTGAATATAGTAAATTTAAAGCGCAAATCAAGACTTTGGGTGCCAATTTCTTTAGTAAAAAGGCTAAATCCTTTAATAAAGTATATTCAAAAATGATTTTTAGGGAATTGGGGAATTTTTTTTTTAAGTTGAATAAAAGTTTAGTTACTCTTCTGATAACATATTATGCTGTCTGTACACTTAGGATAAAAGTAATCCGAAATTTGATGATTCTGACCATTTCAGTTAAATTTTGCTTAGGAATTATATGTGAGTGACTGTTTGCATTGTTAAAGGCTGATGGCAAACTATTATCTGCCCAAAGTGTGACATGTCAGGTTTGTTCGGCCATTGCTTGCTGAAACTGTGAAACTGTGTATGGCATGACTGGATGAATACTTTGCCACTTTGCCCAAGTCTACTCTATTTTTAAAATCTCTCCCTGATCTGCCAGTTTGGGCTACATTGACACTTATGTTGTGTTTTTCCGCTACTAACATCCGGCACAGGATCTCAATACCGGAAAAAACATTTCCTTTTAGTCCTCATGCATTCTGAATGGAAAGAGTTCCATTGAGGATACATCAGGATGTCTTCGTTTCCAGCAGCATTCCGTCTTGTAATCGGACTCAAAACCGCTGCAAGCTGCAGTTTTGTTTCCAGTTATAAAAACGGAAAAAAATGGATCCGCCACTGACAACAATGTAAGTTAATGGTGACAGATCCATTTTTTAGGAGACCAGGGATGCTCAACCTGCGGCCCTCCAGCTGTTGTAAAACTACAACTCTCACAATGCCTTGCTGTAGGCTGATAGCTATAGGTTGTTCAGGCATGCTGGGAGTTGTAGTTTTGCAACAGCTGAAGGGCCGCAGGTTGAGCAAGCCTGCTGTAGACTGCTCATGGGCCTGTGGCATCATATATTTACAGTCAAAGTCTCTAATGCCATAGGCACAGGCTTTAGCCTTAGTCTTTTCTGACTTTTGAGGGACACAGTATGAAAGTAAAAAAAAAACAAAATAATAATAAAAAAAAAGAGGTTAACTAAAATATACACAAAAAGTAACTGACCCCCAAAAAGTTCCCCTTCCTAATCGCTGTTGTAATTGTACATGATATACATCAACATTTACAGCTGAATGTCTATTTTACAGTAATGCGATATTATTACCAGACCAAAAAATAGTTAAAATATAGGAACTTTTTTTTTACTATTAGATATAAGCCTAAAGATTGTAAGCATAAAAGCATAAATTATGAGCATAAAAATAATACCAAAATCAATCTGCATTATTCCCGAAAAAAAATAATAATCACATTGCCAGCTCAATAAATTGAAAAAAGTTATAATCATTCAACTAAATTGTACAAAAAGTGGCTAAACTATGTCTATCTGAAGACTGAAATGACACTGGTTCTGAACCAGTTACAGGCTGTTGGGGGCAATTTTTTTATTGCTGCATTTTACACATTTTGGGCTAAAATCATTTTTTCAATTGAAGTTTTCATCAGTTTCACCATACAGCTGTCAGCTTCTATTTGCAAAGTAGTAAGTCCAGCTCATGTATAGCCCTTATCTCTGAAAACCTGACAACTCATAAACACTTATTTAAAGGGAACCTGTCATCAACTTTATGCTGCTCATACTAACGGCAGAATAACGTAGAGACAGGTGAGTTGATTTCAGCGGTCGGTCATTTATAAGTTAAAAGTAAGTGGTTGCCGAGAACCAACATCACAATCATTGCAGACTGGGCCTGGAAAAGAGTCCCGGCCACCTGAGAAGAGTCCTGGTTATTCATGAATTCCTGTTCTCCCCGTCCACCTGCTGATGATTGACAGTCCTCTACCTAGTTTTCTCCCTCTCTCTGTAGGAGAGAACTGCCAATCATCATCAAATAGGCGGAGGGAAAAGGAGATTATGAATAACCACGACTCTTCTCAGGTAGATTTGACTCTTTTCAAGGCCTGGGCTGTAATGATTATGATTCTGGATCTCGGCAACCACTTACTTTTATCTCATGAGTGACACATCACTGAAATCAGCATTTCTGTCACTATTTTATGCTGCCCTCAGTGAGGTCAGCATAAAGTTGATGACAGGTCCCCTTTAAGCTATATTCTTATCAGTTTTGTAAGATAAGCTATAATGAGTGTTTATATGCTGTCAGGAGATCAGAGATAAGGGCTACACATGAGTGGGACTCAGGTACTCTGCAAATAGAGACAAATTTAAAAATATATATATATTTTTAGATCAAAATGAGCAGAATACAGTAGTAAAATAAAAATTACTCCAAAGATGTGACAGAAGTATATTTTGTTTAGTATTTATTTCTAATTATAAACCCAAAAATCCTATATAGAAAAAGCTAGACCCACATTGGTCATGAAAATATGTAATAAAAATCACATCGATAGCCCAACATATCAAAATGTTAAAAGATGAAAAAAAAATTGAGATTCCTCAGTAGTTGATACGTTTTAATAGCCATTAAAAGGTATCAACCACTGAGGAATCTCAATCTTTTTTCATCTTATATTTACTGGCTAACATGGTACAAATATATATTTTTTACTTTACCAAAATGTTATAGACACTAAACTATGAGATAAAAGCAATGAAACTGTAGGGACCCAAAAAACCCAAGATAACTACACAATCATAGTATAGAGCATTGGTGGCGATCCTATGGCACGGGTGCCAGAGAAGGCACTCTGAGTCCTCTCTATGGGCACCCATGCCCTGGAAAAGTTCTAAGGTGTACCAATGTGCCTTAGTCTCTTCCTGCCATTCATCAGCACATAGTGCACTATGAACATCACAGGCAGCACATTGAATGTAGGCAGGCTATTACAGCTAAATGATAAAGTACTTGGAAAATATACTATATTGGACAGTAGCGTTCAGGATAAATTGATGTGTTGGCACTCTACGATAAATACGTGGGTTTTGGGTTGCAGTTTGGGTACTCGGCCTCTAAATGGTTCACTACCACTGGTATATAGCATAAAAAATGTAAAATACTGAGCCGTCCATTAAGTATGTCAAGGGCCTGGTATGAAAGCATGACAGTAACAAATATGAGTAAACCTTTGTAACCCGAGATTGCGACGATAAATGTGTCCCTGTGCTCTTTAAATGCTCCAGAACTATTTTCTAACTACACATAGATGTAGCAGAAAGAAAACAGACCTGAGGGAACAGTATTATTCGTGAAATATGGAGCGAAGGAAGGGAATATTGTAAACATTATTGAATTTGTATGACTCCCTGGCGATTAGACAGAGAGGGTTTAAAACAACATTAGATTAATAAGATTGATGACGATCATGGATTGTGGACTTGTTTATTTGCTGAAAATAATATTTTGCTGTAGGAGAATAATATACCCAGTGCATGCTGTCTTGTTGATGGCAAAGAGTACTTAAAATAAATGTGGCTCTGTACTGTGTCATCGGCTTAATGTACTGTATTGCACTGGAAAAGTAATATATATCATTCTCGTCATTTTATTTCATTTACTTATTTATTTTTGTATCACTTTAAAAACCTATTTTCAAAATACATTATTAGGTAATTCTGAGTTAATATATGGGATTTAGCATTCATTTCCTTTATATATTAAATAAAACCGTACTGCAGCTACTGTACAAAGAACATCTCTTGCTCTGGCGGACCCGGCCTGTCCGTATACAGTGATCCCTCAAGATACAATGACCTCAGGATACAATATTTTCAGGATACAATGGTCTTTTCTGACCCATCGTAAGTTGAAACCAGACTCAACATACAATTTCTCAGACTCAGATCCAACCAATCAAGGCCACTTCTCTGGTAAAATATCTGTATTAGTTACTAGTTATCAGTAGAGATGAGCGAGCACTAAAATGCTCGGGTGCTCGTTATTCGAGTCAAATTTTTCCCGATGCTCGGGTGCTCGTTTCGAATAACGAACCCCATTGAAGTCAATGGGAGACTCAAGCATTTTTTGCAGGGGACCAAGGCTCTGCCTAGGGAAGGCTGGGTGAAAACCTGGAAACCTCAGAAAATGATGGAAACACCACGGAAATGGACAGGAGACAGCAGGGGCAGCATGCATGGATGCCTCTGAGGCTGCTTAATCCCACCATTACCCCAAATTCTCGGGCAACAGCCTGGTGGTGACCCTCAAGGCAATTGTGCTCACCCAGACCATAAAAATCAATCATGGCCCTGTATGGCTGTGACTACAGAGTAACCAAGTTACAGTGCAGGAGCAGGCGAAGCACATAAAAATTTATCGAGGCCCTGTATGGCTGTGACTACAGAGTGACCAGGTTACAGTGCAGGAGCAGGCGAAGCACATAAAAATTTATCGAGGGCCTGTATGGCTGTGACTACAGAGTGACCGAGTTACAGTGCAGGAGCAGGCGAAGCACATAAAAATTTATCGAGGCCCTGTATGGCTGTGACTACAGAGTGAACGAGTTACACTGCAGGAGCAGGCGAAGCACATAAAAATTTATCGTGGCCCTGTATGGCTGTGAGTACAGAGTGACCGAGTTACAGTGCAGGAGCAGGCGAAGCACATAAAAATTTATCGAGGCCCTGTATGGTTGTGACAACAGAGTGACTGAGCTACAGTGCAGGAGCAGGCGAAGCACATAAAAATTTATCGAGGCCCTGTATGGCTGTGACTACAGAGTGACCGAGTTACAGTGCAGGAGCAGGCGAAGCACATAAAAATTTATCAAGGCCCTGTATGGCTGTGACTACAGAGTGACCGAGTTACAGTGCAGGAGCAGGCGAAGCACATAAAAATTTACAGTGGCCCTGTATGGCTGTGACTACAGAGTGACCGAGTTACAGTGCAGGAGCAGGCGATGCACATAAAAATTTATCGAGGCCCTGTATGGCTGTGACTACAGAGTGACCGAGTTACAGTGCAGGAGCAGGCGAAGCACATAAAAATTTATCGAGGCCCTGTATGGCTGTGACTACAGAGTGACCGAGTTACAGTGCAGGAGCAGGCGAAGCACATAAAAATTTATCGAGGCCCTGTATGGCTGTGACTACAGAGTGACCGAGTTACAGTGCAGGAGCAGGCGAAGCACATAAAAATTTAGCGTGAACCTGTATGGCTGTGACTACAGAGTGACCGAGTTACAGTGCAGGAGCAGGCGAAGCACATAAAAATTTATCGAGGCCCTGTATGGCTGTGACTACAGAGTGACCGAGTTACAGTGCAGGAGCAGGTGAAGCACATAAAAATTTAGCGTGACCCTGTATGGCTGTGACTACAGAGTGAACGAGTTACAGTGCAGGAGCAGGCGAAGCACATAAAAATTTATCGAGGCCCTGTATGGCTGTGACTACAGAGTGACCGAGTTACACTGCAGGAGCAGGCGAAGCACATAAAAATTTATCGTGGCCCTGTATGGCTGTGACTACAGAGTGACCGAGTTACAGTGCAGGAGCAGGCAAAGCACATAAAAATTTATCGAGGCCCTGTATGGCTGTGACTACAGAGTGACCGAGTTACAGTGCAGGAGCAGGCGAAGCACATAAAAATTTACAGTGGCCCTGTATGGCTGTGACTACAGAGTGACCAAGTTACAGTGCGGAAGCAGGAAAAGCACATAAAAATTTATCGAGGCCCTGTATGGCGGCGGTGACAACAGAGTGATAGAGTTAGACTGAGGTAGCAGGTGAACCACCCAAAAATTTAGCCTGACACAGCATGGTGGTGACACCACCAATGCCTTTGTCCGACTGAGATTGCAGTCAAATGGCTGTAGGTGAGCCTCCCCAAAAATTTTTTTTGGAGTGTCTGAAGTCGACCCTCTGAAAAAAAATTTTTTTGTGTCTGTGGTTGACACTCCTGAAAAATTAAAAATAAATGTGGATGGAGCACACTCACAGGTGGGAATTAGGATACAAAGCAATTGTATAATAATATGAAGTATTTATTTATATTTCCGATTATTAAAAGAGTCAACTTGACATATAAAAAATATTTTATAAACCATATTTTTTATATGTCAAGTTGACTCTTTTAATAATCGGAAATATAAATAAATACTTCATATTATTATACAATTGCTTTGTATCCTAATTCCCACCTGTGAGTGTGCTCCATCCACATTTATTTTTAATCATTTAGGTTCTATACGATTAGTGGTTGGATCGAGGGTGAGAAGCACCTCTTGATTCTACCTCCTGTGATTGGTGAGCCACTGAATATATCTCAATTATAATTCACACTCCTGAAAAATTGTTTTAGAGTGTCTGTAGTTGACGCTCCTGAAAAATGGTTTTAGAGTGTCTGTAGTTAATGCTCCGGAAAAATTGTTTGGAGAGAGGGCCTGTAGGTGGCCCTCCAGAAACATTGTCTTAAAAGAGTGCCAGTTGGCTCTCTAAAAAATTCCCTTATGGGTCAGCGTTTGGCAATGAAGAGAAGGAGGAGGAGGAGTAGAGGAGAGGAATCGGATATATAAGGAATCTTATTCTTTAGCTGCTTTCCCCCGGAGGAGATTTGAATTCCGGTGAAATCCAGGCTTTGTTCATTTTAATAAGCGTCAGCCTGTCAGCGCTGTCAGTTGACAGGCGTGTACGCTTATCGGTGATGACGCCACCAGCTGCACTGAATACACGCTCTGACAACACGCTAGCGGCAGGGCAGGCCAGCACCTCCAAGGCGTACAGCACCAGTTCAGGCCACGTGTCCAGCTTTGAAACCCAGTAGTTGTATGGAGCAGAGTGATCACGCAGGACGTTGGTATGGTCAGCTAGGTACTCCCTCACCATCTTTCTGTACAGCTCCCCCTACTCTGCCTAGACTGGGGACAGGTGACAGTGTCTTGCTGGGGTGACATAAAACTGGCAAAGGCCTTGGAGAGCGTTCCCCTGCCAGTGCTGGACAAGCTGCCTGCTCGGCTCCTCTCCCCCGCTACTTGGCCCACAGAACCATGCCCTCTGCCGCTAGCGGCGTCAGATGGGAAGGATTGTTTCAGCTTGTGCACCAGGGCCTGTTGATATCTATTCACTCTCATACTCCTTTCCTTTGCAGGGATGAGAGTGGAAAGGTTCTGCTTGTACCATGGGTCCAGGAGAGTGAACACCCAGTAATCGGTGTTTGAAAAAATGCTTCTAACGCAAGGGTCACGGGATAGGCAGCCTAACCTGAAGTCTGCCATGTGCGCCAGAGTCCCAACACGCAAGAATTCCCTCTCCTCACTGGCCTGACTCTCCATTTCCTCCTCCTCCTCTTCAGCCCATACACGCTCAAGAGTTAAGAAGGACTGAGCATTGGTACCCTCTTCTGTCTCGCCAACATTCTCCTCCTCTTCCTCCTCATCCTCATCCCCCTCCTCCAATATGTGCTGAGAAACAGACCGAGGGTGCTCTGGCTATCAAGCGACGTATCTTCTTCCCCCATCTCCTGTGACAAGCGCAAAGCTTCTGACTTCATGCTGAGCAGTGAGTTTTTCAACAGGAAAAGCAGCAGGATGGTGAGGCTGATAATGGCGGCATTGCCGCTGACCATCTGTGTTGACTCCTCAAAGTTGCTCAACACCTGACAGATATCAGACATCCACGTCCACTCCTCATTTTAGACTTGAGGAAGCTGACTGACCTGACTACCAGTTCTGGTGGAAGTTGACATCTGGCGGTCTACAATCGCTCTGCGCTGCTGGTAAACTCTGGATAACATGTTTAATGTCGAATTCCATCTCGTGGGCAAGTCGCACAACAGTCGGTGAGCTGGCAGTTGTAGGCGCCACTGCGCTGCCCTGAGAGTGGCAGCATCTGTGGTTGACTTGTGGAAATGCGCACAGATGCGGCGCACCTTGGTGAGCAAATTTGAAAAATTGGGGTATGTCTTGAGGAACCGCTGAACTATGAGATTGAACACGTGGGCCAGGCATGGCACAAGTGTCAGTCTGCCGAGTTGCAGAGCCACCACCAGGTGCCTGTGCTATGAGTACTAAGGAGTGACAGTGGTGTCATTTAGAGAATTTTAACATTAGTGTTGCTCACCAGTTTTTAAAGGTCAGATTAAAAGTTAGCTTTTAGGAGTCTCATTATTATTAATTATCTGGGGTAAGAGTTGGTATTATTAGCCGTAGCAGGTGTTTAGTAGGTTGAACATCTAGGCCTCAGCACAGGAGCTTGACTCCGTGAAACAGTTGCTGATCTACCTGCTCTGGCCCTGCTTCTCCCTCTGGCCACCCCACTGCCTCTTCCAACCTGTTCTGGTGCTGCACTTGCCTCCCCCTCAGAAGCACTGTCTTGAGTTGGATTACCACCCCAGCTTGGGTCAGTCACCTCATCATCCACCAGCTCTTCCTCCGATACCTCACTCTGCTCCCCCCTCAGACTTACTGCCCTGACAACAACGTCACTGTCTGTCTCATCATCATCATCATCATCATCCGACACCTCTTCACGCACTACTTGCACTAAGTCCACACTCTCATCACCCACAGACTGCGAAAGTTCTAAATTTTGGGCATCGGGGCAGAGCAACTGCTCAGGTTGCTCTTGAGCAGTGGTTTGTGTCTCTGGGTAGGATCCTGAAAAGAGTTCCTGTGAGTATGCCGGATCTGAATCCATATTTTCCGTGGGGGGGGCAGGCTGGGGGGAAGGAGGTTGAGCTGGAGGAACCAGAGGTCTACTCCCTTGGCTAGCGTGGGTGGACTGCGTGGAAGACTGGGTGGTGGATAAATTACTGGACGCATTGTCCGCTATCCACGTCATCACCTGTTCGCACTGTTGTGGTTTCAATAGTGGTGTACCACGTGACCCAGTAAGTTGCGAGACGAAGCTAGGGAGCGAAACTCTGCGGCGTTCCACTGCTCCCTCATCAGCATGTACAGTGTCACCTTGCCCAGGACCACGGCCTCTGCCCCTACACTACTTGAACGCCCACGCCTCGTCCTCGACCCTTAGCCCTTGGGTTCAACATTTTGTATATTCACCAAACTGTCGAATTAATATCTGAGGCCAAAACCGTATTCAGTAGACAGTAGAATTACTATCTGAGGCAAAAAAATGTAGTCTTTAGACTCCAGCTATTGCACCGCAAACTACTCAATTTTGCACTGCACTGTAGAATATATAACTGAGAGAAAAAATGTATTCTCTAGACTGCGGCTAGTGTATCGCACACCTCACAATTGTTCACTGGATTCTAGTTTATATAACTGAGAATAAAAACGTATTCTCTAAACTGCGGCTAGTGTACCGCACACCTCACAATTGTTCACTGGACTGTAGTTTATATAACTGAGAATAAAAGCGTATTCTCTAGACTGCGGCTAGTGTATCGCACACCTCACAATTGTTCACTGGACTGTAGTCTATATAACTGAGTGAAAAAACTTATACTATAGACTGTGGCTAGTGTATCGCACACCTCACAATTGTTCACTGGACTGTAATATATATAACTGAGAATAAAAACGTATTCTCTAGACTGCGGCTAGTGTACCGCACACCTCACAATTGTTCACTGGACTGTAGTTTATATAACTGAGAATAAAAACGTATTCTCTAGACTGCGGCTAGTGTATCGCACACCTCACAATTGTTCACTGGACTGTAATATATATAATTGAGAATAAAAACGTATTCTCTAAACTGCGGCTAGTGTATCACACACCTCACAATTGTTCACTGGACTGTAGTTTATATAACTGAGTGAAAAAAATTATTCTCTAGACTGCGGCAAGTGTATCGCACACCTCACAATTGTTCACTGGACTGTAGTTTATATAACTGAGAATAAAAACGTATTCTCTAGACTGCGGCTAGTGTATTGCACACCTCACAATTGTTCACTGGACTGTAGTTTATATAACTGAGTGACAAAACGTATTCTATAGACTGCTGCTAGTGTATCGCACACCTCACAATTGTTCACTGGACTGTAGTTTATATAACTGAGTGAAAAAACGTATTCCCTAGACTGCACTACAGATCCCAGCAAGCCAAGGTACAGCAGCAGCAAAAATGAGTACTGAGAGGACTTTGGGCAATTTCATTGGGGTCTGTGTGGACCATGTGCTGTCCCCTTTCTGCCACCAGTGCACATTGTGCAGCCAAGATGGCGGTAGCTGCACTACAAGTCCCAGCCAGCAGCCGAGAGGAGGCCAAAAAAAAAGGTCGTTGTAGCCCTTAGAAGGAGCATTGGGTTCTTTGTGGATGATTCCTGCCTAACCACATTCTAATTTCACGCCCTAACAGTGTGCAGCCAAGATGGTGGTAGCTGCACTACAAGTCCCAGCCAGCAGCCTGGAGGAGACCAAAAAAAAAAGGTGCTTGTAGCCCTTAGAAGGGCTGTTGGGTTCTTTGTGGGTGATTCCTGCCTAACCAACATCTAAATTCAGGCCCTAACACTATCCCTGACAGACAGCAGCTCTATCCCTAATCTCATGCAGACGGCGTATGACGCGAGCAGCTCGGGACCAGATTCCTTTATTCCCAGGTCATCTGATCTGGCCAGCCAATCCCTGCTATCGACTTGTAGGGGCCCCACGTGATGCTAGGAGGTACCAAAGACTCTCCTGCATGTTGATTGGCTGAAAAAGGCGGCTAACATGCAGGAAGGGGAAGTTGCCATTTCCTCGAGGATCGCGATATGCTCGTCCGAGTAGCGAGCATATGCGAATACACTAATGCTCGACGAGCATGTTCGCTCATCTCTAGTTATCAGCTATTCCTGAATATTATATGTAAGGACTTGTTTTATCTGTCTTAGTTAACTGCTTATTTTTCTTAAATCTTCATTTTCTCTTACCTTGGATGGGGCTTTGGAACCGATTACTCAACTTACAATGGTTTCAACATACAATGGTCATCCTGGAACCAATTAATATTGTATCTTGAGGGACCAATGTAATATACATACAAACCTTTCAATTTAATGGGAATTATGTAATGCTTGATTTTTTCTGTTGTTGGCACTGCATGAAAATGGAACATTTGCTTCCAGATTCTCCTTTGGGTACTTCTAGCAGCCAGATAACCTATGATCAGCTGTTTTTTCGGGAACTTTTCTAACAGAAAAACAATAGTTCAAAGTGGACAATCCCTTTAACTAAGCATTAATTGAGGGGCATAGGTTACACTTTAGAGTAGACTTTTTTTCAACATAACTTACAACTTTTTCAAGTTCATTTTTTCTTCTTTACAAAATACTATTAGTACAGAATGACTATACAGTATGTATAGTGTATTTTTGGTGTATTTTTATAATTTATTTTCTAGCTTTCCTTACAACCATGTTCTTTATAGCAAATATATCCTATTTAGGGCTCATGCAAACGACCGGTGCTGGCCCGTGGCCGTATTGCGTCCCGCATGCGCCGGGTCCGCAATACACGGGCACCGGCCATGTGCAGCCCGCATCAGGGATCGCGGATCCATTCACTTCAATGGGTCCTCAATCACAGAGATACGGAGGCACAGATCGGAAAACCACAGAAGCACTACGGTGTGCTTCCATGGTGTTTCTGGCCGTGCCTCCGCACCGCAAAAATGTAGCGCATGCACTACTTTTTTGCGGTGCGGACCGTCGGATGTGGATCGTGGACCCCATTCAAGTGAATGGGTCCATGATCCGAATGCGGCGGCCCCACAGTCAGTGCCCATGCATTGTGGACCGCAAATTGAGCCACTGCAGTAGTAATGTCTATCTTTTGTGCTCCCACACAGTTGTAGTGTCCCCTCTTTGTGCCATCAAACAATATAGTTATCTTTTCTGCCCCACTCCCCCAATAATTGTGCATCCTTTAGACCTCACACATTAAAGGAAATCTTGGACTATTATCTTTAATACTACATGAGGCTACTTTCAAACCTCTGGTAATCATTGTTCCGGCAGAGCAGCGGAGAACCGGCTGGACACACACCGCAGCATACAGCAGTTTGTGTCCGGCCGGGTCTTTGCCTGTCTGCCGGAATGCATATGGATCTCCGCCGGACCATATTATACTTAATGGGGCCTGCTGACATTCCGTCCACATCCGGCAGTGCCGGATCTGGAGAATTCTGGCAGGCAGTTCTCTGCCAGAGCAGCCTGCTGGAATTCAAACCAGAGGTGTAAAAGTAGGCTAAGTAGTACTGCATAGGAGTCCAAATCTCTATTTTTCCCCTATTGTTCCCCATTCCCCACAGCCTCCAAGGCGGAGCTGAAAAATGCAGTCCAGACTGGCGTGCTGTGCTAATATAATGAAGGGGATTCATGTGCGCATGCACAGCAGTCCTGACAATGTATTTCAGTGCAGCTTTGAGCGCTAACAGAGAACGAATGAGGGGCAGTAGGAAAATAAAAAATATAGTGATCTGAATTCTTTATCCCCAGCACTCCTCATGTATTACAGCAGCTGATAGTCCAAGACCCTGGTGACAGATTCCCTTTAATAATGCTGCTTTTCGTGCCCCCCACATTGTATTAGTGACCCCATAGGACCCCAGTCATAATGCCCCCTTTGTGCCATTCTTCAGTAATAATACCCCCTACATGGAAATGCCTCCCTTTATGCCAGTGGTAATGTCACCCCTTTGTGCCTTCACACATTAGCTGTGTTTATTTTGTGTGCCCCCCATTTATAGTGCCCCCTTTGTGGCCACAAAAAGAAAAATGAAACAATTTATATGCACCTCACCCTTTACCCATGACAAGCTGGGGCTTCTTTTTGTCTGTGCCGTCAGCAGAACAGGCAGTGCAATGCAATGACATTATCAAGCCTTCCATCAGGCTGCTGATACCCTCCTCAGTGTGCCCCCAGCGCCTCACAGGCTGCATACCTAAGTCAGGCTGGGCCCTTTGAATTTAGTCATAGTCAAATGGCATGGTGGGCAGACAATGGCTATAATTTTTACTGTATTATGTCTTGAGGGTTGCTGGGCCAAAAATCTAAGGCACGTGTCCTCAGAATGCAAAAACATGACTGTTGGATAGAGAAATATCCAGAAAACAGTTGACAGCAGCATCTCCACAAAATAACGTTTATTCCTCAAAAGTCCATTCAGAACATATGCAAAAATACGCGAATAAAGTGCAACGTTTCGGTTACATAGTAACCTTTTTTTTGTTAGATAGAGAAAGTCATTAGCTACATCATACTGCCTATGGGTCTGGCACCAAGAAACTGCTGACAGGTTCCCCTTAAATTTTAATATGGGAGTTCTTTCTTTCTCTCTTTTTTTGACAAGTGGCACATTTTCATTATGAAATGTGTCTTAAGAATGATATGAAATCCTAGGGGAATATTCACATGCTGCATGTATTGCAGAAATGAATGGAGCTGATTTTCAGTAGCAGAAATTTCTGAATTTACCCTATGATTTTCATATATAAGATTTTATTTTTGGAGCCTTTATATTAGATTTACCATGATGTCTGATTACTCTGTTACCTAGCCTTCTGGTATTGTGTTTACCTGACTCTTACCAATCAACCTGATACTGTCTATGACTTACTGTAGTACTATGCTTGCTGTCTTCCATGTGTCTGATTTATAGTACCAGCACAATGCTAGTGTGTTCCTCACAGGTAGTCTCCTGAGTAGCAGACAATGTACCCCTTCAGCTTTTGGCTCTAGATCTCCCACTGCTTCCACCCTGCTGTCTCACTGGTACCTGTCCACCCTGCTGTCTCACAGGCACGCTGCCACCCCCTGATATTGACTATGCCCCCTCCTCACCCGACTCCCACATGCGTTTGCATCATCATCTACATCTGTTTGGTTGTCACTTGTGTCACCCTAACCTGTCTCTTGCGCAAGTTCCTGAGCTCTCCAAACATGTGCTCCCACTCGACTGTCATTATTGGTAGTTGCAAGGAGTCCGCAGCAGACCTCTCCTCCAAGTCTGGGTTGGCATGTAACTACTTACTGACCTCACTAAGCTCATCCTCGCTGCAAAGCAGAGTAGAGCCAATGGCATACCTTACTTGGTTAGCAGAAGGAGCAGCAAAAGCACAAAGCAGGTTCAGGACAGGCGAAGGCACAGAGGCAGGTCCTGGGCCATGCCAACTAAGTGTAATGTCAGAGGAATCCCCCGATTCCTGGCTGTGTGTATTTGTTGTCACTTGAGATGATGTTGAAGAGCGAGAGAGCCATTCTAGTACAACTTGATTGTTGGTCAGAACACGACCGCTGGATGACAGTGGCAGCTCTGGCCTGTTGCTGTAGCTGCCAACACCGCCATTTCTTCTGCTGCTACTTGTGCCGGCTACAGCAACATTTTTGCCACTGCCCGTTCCTTTGGATGGCCCAGGCAACTGTCTGTTTGCCATAGTGTATAATAACAGTATCACTTTTAGAATGGATTAACCATGAATGTCGGTGAACTGGACAGTAATGCACACAGCGATATATTACACCTGCCTTTAAACCTGAGGCACAGTAACTGTATCACTAACAGAACAGATTAACTATGAATTTCAGTGCACTGCACAGTGATGCACATGGCAATACACTGTACCTGCCGTCACTCTGCACTTTCCCTCTCCAATATGTTTGCAGGAACACTGTCCCTAGCACATGAGAGCTTGCCATGTCTCTCCCCATGCTCAGCTCACAGGACAATGGCGGAGACCGTGCAAGATGAGAGGATTATAGGGCTGTGACATCACAGGGGGATGACTGCCTGCTGATTGGCCAGCTGCTCGGCATTATTGGTGATCTCACGTTCCCAGGCTTCTTGCTTTCACTTTCTAACAAGTGCAGCCACCATTTTAGTAAAACTGATTCGTTACCACGAAGTGTGAGGTAATTCGGTTTCCTAAACTTCGGACCACATTCCACTTCAAATGCTTCACTTTACTCAACATTACTAATCATAAGAAAACCTGTCTTATTCCACTTACAGTATACCAAAGCTCAGGGGTCAGGAATGTTCTTAGACCATAATTAAAGTTATGAGAAATTTGGGACCTTGACTCCTCTTGGCAAATTCTCATTGCTGATCTGGTCCTTTCTCTCTGTATCTATGCAGTCAAATGAAGCACAAGCCACTTTCTCCAGCAGATGTTACTTTGCCTAACTGCCACAAATTTAGCCAGAAAATTAATTCAACTTACACCACAGTGCAGGAAGTTCAAAACCAGAAGAATACTAACACCCTAAAGCAGGGTTGGGTAACTTGCGGCACTCCAGCTGTTGGGAAACTACATTTCCCAGCATGCTCCATTTACCGTAATTCTGAGAGTTCTGAGAAGAACAGAGCAAGTATGCATGCTGGGAGTTGTAGTTTCGCAACAGCTGGAGTGCCGCAGGCTGCCCACCCTAAAGTCATGAGAAAAGGGAGCCCCATAGGTAAATTCTGATAGCAGATTGGGTTCTTTGTTGGGGTATCTACTTGTGAAAAAGTCTTGCAAAGGAATGTGATTTAAAGTCACATTCCCAACTCAGACTTTTATGATATATCAACAGGTTATGCTGTAAAAGTCCGATAGGGGCTGGGACCCACATATATCTAAAAGAACAGGGTGCTGTTTGCCAGATGCACAGTATGGAGAGGTGGATGTGCATGCAAAGGTCTCTACTTTCACTTCTTTGAGAGTTTCAAGAAAAGTTGAGTGCAGTGACATGGCTATTAGGGATGAGCGAATCAATTTCGGATGCTTCATCCGAAGTCGAGTCGCATAAATCTTTGTTTGAATACTGTACGGAGCGAGCGCTCTTTAAGGTATTAGAATGTATTGGCTCCAATGAGCTGGAGTTATTGCTTCGTGAAGTCTCTCAAGACTTCGGGTAATAATTTGGTAAATTAATTTCTACTGTTAAAAATCTTTGTACCGAACTTGGGTTTGGTTCCAGGTGGTACCTTGGAGCTGAACCCGAGTTCAGTACCAAAGTTTTTTACAGTACAAATTAATTTACAAAGTTATTACCCGAAGTCTCGCCAGACTTTGCGATGTAATAACTCCAGCTCATCGGAGCCAATACAACACTCGCTCCGTACAGTAATCAAACAAAGTTTTATGTGAATCGCTCATCCCTGATGGCTGTCTCTGGAACTTCCATAGGAGTGAATGGAGATTGCCCCCATGCACAACCGCCTCTATATACACTGCCGCCAGCAAAATAAACCCCATTCAATAGAGTAGGGCCTACATCTATCAGACATTTATGGCATATTCTCTGTATATATACCATAAAAGTCAGAGAGTATCCCTTTAAACATGATGCCTTAAGTTACACAAAACAAAAACATCAGATGCAATATACTTTCTTTATACAGTGGCAGAAGGGCAGCTGAAATGCCATTTGTGCCGCATATAATTTAGAAGAATCTGGAATAGTATCTGTACAGTACACACACTGTGTAATAAAAATATACTGGCGTATTTCTTGCTGATTGAACTGTACTTTCATTAAATTCCATGAGCCGATACATATTTTCATTCCATTCCATATAGAATGACCTTTAGGGTTGCAATGAATGCATTGTGTAATTTTATGGAAAGGTGCCTTGTTATGGAGTTATCAATCTCAATTTCTACTGCCGTCTCAAGAATCTGCCTCATTCTCCTTCTGTTCTTTCTAACCCCCGACCCTCCATTGAAGGATCACTAATAGGATATTGTAATGTACAATGCATTGCTGAAATGACTTTACACTGATATTATGTGGGACAAATTGTCCCTGATCAGATGAGAATTAAAAATGTCTTTATCAAGAGCACAGTTGTCACAAAGAGAATATTTCTCATTGGCCACCATGTAAATTATTTTACTCATGTAGGATTATTTGCATGGTGGGAAATATTGAACCATTGGTAAAAATTTATAATTTCTGACAACTTTTATCTAGCGTATGGCTAGCTTTAAAGTGTAACAGTCATTCTTTTTTTAATTTTTGTCATGTATAGGGGCAGTGATACTGACCATTTGTGTAATATACTTTAATTACTGAAATTGTACATTTTTTTTAGAAAATAGCTCTAAAGTGGCCCATTTTGAGCCTTAGCAACGCTCCTATGTCTTCTGTTTAACACAGTCAGTGTTAGCAAATCTCCACATTTATGTAAACTGAAGACAGAGGAGCGTTGCTAAGGCTCAAAATGGGCCATTTTAGAGATATTTTTCTAATAGAAATGTACATTTTCCATAATTAACGTATATTACAAAAATGGTCAGTATCACTGCCCCTACACATTACAAAAATAAAAAAAATTACAGTTACACTTTAAGCTTGTTCACACGTCACAGCTTCTATTACTAAATTAAAAGGGTTCTACATTTAATTTACTTTTTTTTTTTAATCGGCTGAGGTTGAGAAGGCACCGTCGCTCCGTGCATTACAGCCTACTCACTGTTTCAGATGTCAGACTCCCACCGATCAGATGCTGATGATCTATCCCATGGATAGATCATCATTATTAAAAAGGCACAGAACCCCTTTGAAGGGGTTGTGCAGGATCCTAAAAATTGAATTGTGTAACCCTTGTCTACTCCCCTACAGAGCATAATAGTGCACCTATCAATTCAATCTCCATTTTCCTGCTGGGTTCCATTGTTTACTACCCAAACTTCCAGGTTGTGGATGTAGAAGAGCAGCAGCTACAACACTTTTCACAGTGCTATGTGCAGCAAGATCAGACAGAAATGTAAACACTCTTCTCTGGGCCAAAAACTACACCCACTCCATCCTCTATCATACACTTGCTGCCTCCTCCTAATGTTTCCTTCCGCATGGCTTCAATATGACCAGCAATGGCCTCCACCTACCAGGCTTGTGGATTGAGAGCATTGACCAGCCCATTCCAAGATCACATGGGTCTGACATCACAACCATTTGGGTTGAGATTCTGACAGAGGATCATGGGAGGCATGGTCGTGATGTCAGAGGGCATGTGACCACTTTCCCTATCTCCGGAGTGAGACAGAAAAAGTAGTGCAAGTACATTAGTAAGTTGAAGGGCCTGGCAGGGGAAACCCAGGGAAACAAAACAATGTATACCCAGATATCACCTTTAAGTAAAAATGCTGTGACACATCCTTCATACTATAAATTAATGGATCCATCAGTCAACATTGCTTTCAATTTGACGGCAAGAGTAGTGCTACATATACTTAAATTCTTGCCATCAAAAGTGATAGGTACAATTTAGAATCTGCCTATATAATCGTTAAGTCTTCATTTTGGTTCTGTCTATCTATCTGTCCATCTATCACAACAACTGATTGTTAAACTTTGTCTTTTCATAGAGCATCCGAGCGTCAGGACTCATTCTACTGGAGACCATTTTGTTTGGATCGATTCTACTATACTTCCCAGTAAGTTTATTCATTTATTAAACCTTTTGTTGGACTAGACAGATTGGTATGCAGGATAACATGTTAAAGCATCAAGGGCATTATAAAAAAATCACACGATTAGAAACATTATCTATCAGCCATGTTTCTTACATGTTGTTTTTAACATGTTTTTATTTGTTGAAATAAATAGGCAGAAGGTCACAGAAACATTATACTACAGCCGTGTTCAGAAGGTCAGGACTGACTAAGGCTAGTTTCAGGAGAGCGTATTCATTCCAGGAAAAACCATCCACATGTGAGGGGTATTTCTTGGCCTGAACGCTATTCCTGTGAAGTAAACTTGCAATATTATAATGATTTATGATGGTGTGAATTTAGTCACCACATTATCGGAGGCGAGACTGGAATTTACAAGATCCCAACTTCACAGGAGCAGCATTCAGGCCAGGAGATAGCACTCACACGTGGATCCTGTTTCCCAGAATGAATATGCTTGCCTAAAACTAGTCTAAAGGGAAATCCATGGTGGTTTTTCAGGGAAACCCATGGTGGATAACTTAGATTTCTGTCTTGAATTTGAACACGGATTAGCTCCAGTGTGGAGCTAATTTATCAAGTTTTAATCATGGAATCAGAGTGAATAATGAATGTGTTGTGGATTGTAAATTCTCTATTTTGTGGACTGTAAAATCTTTATGCAAAATTTCTATTTTGTAAAATTTTTTTCTAGAATATGAGATTTGGGTAAAAAAAAACCCTTTCGTGTGCATTTCCAGGTGAAAGGACTGCAGATTCTGTCCAGATGTAGGTGTATAATCCACCTGTAAGCCTACGGCCACACACTCAGCTTGGCCAAAATCAGGAGTGAATCATAAAAGGAGAGACAATATAAAGGACAGATACGACTTCTCTTTTTTTTTTTTAAATTCACTCCTGGTTTTGGCTTCCAAAACTGCATCAGGAACCATACCATAAGTCTAGCCAGACTTGTGTGAATATAGCTGTAGGATATCTTCACATGTTCAGAGTTCAACATATTAAAAGACCTGTAACAACAGCCATCCACAGACAGCTGTTTCAGGGTATTTGCCCCTCATCAGTGTGGAGTAGGAATCTGGCTAGTGGGAGCAATGCCTAGTAGAGGATTATTTAAGAAAAGATGATTGACCTCAGGGAGATCAACCATCATCACCACAGAGACACCATCACGAGTCTCAACGTTGGTGAATCTAAAACAAGGCCCCCTGGGAAAAGCAATATGCAAATCAAAAAGAAAACCACGGAAACACCATCACGTGTCTCAACGACGGTCAAAACTAGCCAGGCCTTTCACCACGTGATGGTGTCTCTGTGGTGATGATGGTTGATCTCCCTGAAGTCAATCATCTTTTCTTAAATAATCCTCTACTAGGCATTGTTAGACACTGATGAGGGGCAAATACCCCGAAACAGCTGTCTGTGGATGTATACCATGCTTTGGCATAGGTGGTTTCCTTTTGAAGACTGCCCTTCCCTTGGTTGTTCCTTCCCGGTGAAAGGCCTGGCTAGTTTTGACCGTTGTTGAGACACATGATGGTGTCTCCGTGGTTTTCTTTTTGATTTGCATATTGCTTTTCCCAGGGGGCCTTGCTTTAGATTCACCAACGTTGAGACTCGTGATGGTGTCTCTGTGGTGATGATGGTTGATCTCCCTGAGGTCAATCATCTTTTCTTAAATAAATATCTACCAGTATGAACAGGCCTCAAAGGTAGGCAAGTTCATACACCGGAACCTAAACACTGAACTGACCCTATAGGACCCTGGAAACTAATGACAGGAATGAGTCTACCTGTTCCTCCAAAAGGAAGGATGAACAGGAGTCTCCCTAAGGCCTAATAATAAAACAACAGGAGGAAAAAGGAAACTTATCTTTCAATAAAGAAATGGAGGCTCCAGGATCTCAGGTGAAACCAAACTGCTGCTCACCACCACAACACTGAAGCTATAAACCGCAAGGAATAGTGGGAGAAGAAGCAATAAATAGGGGAGGGACAATTACCACACCAGGAACACCTGAGGGAAAAGGGTGTGGTAAAAACCAACAACAAAAAGGGAAAACATGTCAGATTACACCACGTGTTGCCAATCTGACAGACCTCCTGTTATCTGTCATAGGAATGTCCGTGACAGGTTTACTAGAGAGTTAAGAGCTATAGTAAATGATAAAAAGTATGCCTATAAGAGATATAAAGAGTCTGGAAGTGTAGCGGACAGAGAAGTGTATAAAATTATACAGAAGAAGATAAAACAGATTATTAATGCTGCTAAAGCTTCAAAGGAGGAAGAAATGGCCAAATCTGTTAAAGAGGGTAATAAAACCTTCTTCAGATATATTAGTGACAGGAAGAAGAAAAACTGTGGCATTACAAAACTTAGCAATGGAAAAAATCTGTATATAGATGGGGATAAGGCGGTCGCCGACCATCTGAATAACTACTTCTGCTCAGTGTTTTCAGATGGCGACTTTCATGATCAGAACATGGCTGGACATAGCATTGCCTCTAGTTGTAAGGTTTCAGCCCCAGTGTTTTCAGAGGCCGATGTTCTAGAGGAACTTATCCGGCTAAAGTTAAATAAGGCAATGGGTCCGGATGGCATCCACCCCAGAGTTCTTAAAGAACTCCGATCTGTGATTGTTGGCTCCCTGACTGATCTGTATAATCAGTCCCTTCTTACAGGAGATGTTCCTGATGATTGGAGAATGGAAAATGTTGTACCCATTCACAAGAAGGGTAGTAGAGAAGAAGCTAGTAACTATATGCCAGTCAACTTGACATCTGTAGTGGTAAAAATGATGGAGACTCTTCTAAAAAGGAAGATAATTGACCGCCTAACAACAAAAAACTTGATGGACCCAAACCAGCATGGCTTTACTGAAGGCCGACCATGTCAGACTAATATCATTGATTTCTTTGACTATGTAACTAAAGTGCTGGATGAAGGTGGTGCTGTGGATATCGCCTACCTGGATTTCAGTAAAGCTTTCGATACGGTTCCCCATAAAGAGCTGATAGAATTCGACTTAACCCCTGGATAGTTCAGTGGATCTGCAGTTGGCTGAAGGACAGAGGGTTGTTGTTAATGGAGTGTATTCTGAGCAGAGGCTGGTTACGAGTGGGGTGCCGCAAGGATCTGTTCTGGGTCCTGTTCTGTTTAACATGTTTGTAAGTGACATAAGGGACGGCTTGGTAGGGAAGGTTTGCCTAGTTGCTGATGACACAAAAGTGTGTAATAGGGTTGATGTTCCAGGAGTTGTCTGTAACATGGAGAATGATTTATCTTTATTAGATAAGTGGTCAAAACAATGGAAACTGCAGTTCAATGTTGTTCAAATGTAAAATAATGCACTTGGGGAGAAGAAATCCTCTATCTGAGTATCGTATTGGCAGTTCTGTTTTAACAAAGACTTCAGAAGAGAAGGATTTGGGGGTAGTCATCTCTGACAGCCTAAAAATGAGTAACCAATGCAACCAGGCGGTAGGGAAAGCAAATCGTATGCTTGGCTGCATAGCTAGAGGTATAACAAGCAGAAAGAAGGAGATTGTGATCCCTCTGTATAGAGCTCTAGTGAGACCACATCTGGAATACTGTGTTCAATTCTGGAGACCTCACCTGCAAAAGGATATTGCTAAAATAGAACGGGTCCAAAGAAGAGCTACAAAAATGGTGGAAGGTCTAAAGCATAGAACTTATCAAGAAAGACTCAGAGTTCTTAATATGTATAGTCTGGAGGAAAGAAGAGAAAGGGGGGGCATGATTGAAACCTTTAAATATGTTAAAGGACTGAATCACGTTCAGGAGGGAAGGGTTATTAATAAGAAACTGAACACAAGAACAAGGGGGCACAATCTGAGGTTAGTTGGGGGGAAAATGAAGAACAACATTAGAAAATATTATTTCACTGACAGAGTAGAAGAAGCTTGGAACAACCTTCCAGCAGAGGTGGTTGATAAATCCACAGTAACTGAATTTAAACATGCCTGGGATAAACATGTATCTATCCTAAGATAACAATAAAAGGATAATAAAATTGCACAATAGATGGACCAGGTGGTCTTTTTCTTCCGTCAATCTTCTATGTTTCTATGTAAAAGTGTGGGTTGATATGGCCAATGTTTCTTTACACTAATTTTGAAAAATTCCTCACCACAGTTTAAAGTAATTATCATAAAATTCCTATACCTGTGTGAACCCAGCCTTAAAAGTTCACTTAATTAGAAATGACAGTGATTAAAGTGTTCAGTATGACGAACCAGGGAATAATCAACGGTCCACACAATGGAGGGGCCAGCTATTTCCATTAAGTACTCATGCTGTCCTACTGGTTATCAGTGATGATAAAGCTTGCCAGACCACTGAAATCTGAGCCTATTGTGCTATTTTAGTGCTTCATATAAATTGATTTTATATTTAGATATGACATGTTATAAAGCTCCTTGTATGCATTTTCTACTGGCTGAAAATGGCTCCCTGTCTTTAGGCTTTGGGTTTTCTCAACACTTTAGAAAGGGAAAGAACAGCTAATTCTGAAAAAGCTAATGATGGAAAACACAAGCGACTAGAACTTTTCTTCTAGGCTACTAATTATAATTAGACCTTTATAATTACTATGTAATTACTACTCTGGGTTTTAGAAGTGAAAATAGATTCCTTCATTTAAGACCAAAGAAGCCATCGGGAATAAGAAAGGAAGGTGAGAGAAAAGTTCTTGAATATCTTAGGCTAGAAATGAAATTCTCTAATTGACAATGACTTTGATGGAATACAAGTTGAGCAGTGACCTTATCCCAAATTCCCTAGATGATGTCATCTCTGCTGGGGCTAATTATAAAAAATTAACTGTGGTGAAAAATATCATACTTCATTATTTTGTATCAGTCATGTAGCTTCACCATATGGATAAAATCGGATTCATTTCTATATTGTTATAACATGTTTTTTTGACCAAATATTTTTCAAGGCCTAGTTTACGAGAATGCACAAAATGTATTTACACCGGTTTTGGGGTAAATTTGTGAACACACCTTGGAATGTATACAGTGTGTAAGCATTTTAGGCAGGTGTGGGAAAAATGCTGCAATGTAAGAATGCTTTCAAAAATAGAAGTGTTAATCAACTTTATTTCTATCAATTAACAAAATGCAAAGTGAATAAACAAAAGAGAAATCTAAATCAATATGTGGCTTTGGAAATATTTATGCTTTGCCTTCAAAGCAGCCTCACTTCTTCTTGGTACACTTGCGCCATTAATCCTGACTAAATCCCCAACGCCTTTCGCTGAAATGCAGCCCCATACTTTCAAGAAACTTTCCACATACTTCAACGTATGGGAGAGCCACCATGAAATTTCCCATCAATTATGGCATCTGGGACCGTGCCTCTCCACCACCAACAGACATAACCAAATCAGTACCCAAGAAGTACCAGTGCCGCCAAACATAACACCCTAGTCAAATGTAACATTAAATAAAACACAAGATAACAGTATAACCTAACCTAGAGGACAGTCTCAACTCTATCACAGGAGGCCACTTCATCACCTTACACTAGACACACCTTGTGCAGCCTTTACATGGATCCTGCAGGCAAGAGGGCCCACCATTAGAGATGAGCGCAGCATTGGAAAATTCAATTTGTCTGTTTTGCCTAATTTTGCAAAAAAATTCACTTTGTGATGAATTACTTAGTCACAAAGCGCATTTATTTTTATGTAGTGGGTGCAATAGCAGGGAGCGGCGATTGAGTTGCTCCCCATCATTGTACCCTTCAGATGCTGCATTCAAAGCATCTTATAGTAATAACAGAGTGGTAAATGTTTTTAAAAAATCATACTTACCTCATTCATTCGCTCGCGACAGGCCGGCCACCGCCATCTTGTTGAAGTTCTGGTGAGAAATCTCGTGATGACTTTGTCATGTCAGCCAGTGTGGTGACATCATACATCACCGAGCATGGGATTTCGTGCAAGATTTTCAAGCAAGATGGTGGCGCCCGGCCCATTGCAAGCAAATAGATGAAGTAAGTCGGATTTTTTTTTTTTACACAATTTCAGGTAAAATCAATTAGCTACCATGAAGCACGAGGAAATTCAGCTTCGCACTGAATCGAATTTATCCTGAAATTCAGATCAAAGTCCACTTTGTGGACTTTGATTCGTTCAACACTACCCACCATCTTAAAAAAAAAATTACGTTTACAATACTTCCTACTATTTTAAATGTACTCCAAGCCTACACAATATGGTGAGCCCACATATAGATTTACACATCCGCTGTCTATGACACCCACTGTGTAGTACTGTATAAAAATCAGGTAAGCAACAGCAGTATTAACCAAGCACAGTTGATTATAGTCAATACTGTACGATCTATATTTCCTGTAGATACCGGGAGTCAATGTAATACACAAATGGCTGCTGATTGCTTTATAGCTCATCCTCCTTGGTTTGGCTTGGACAGGACATGCCAGCATTTGTAGATCCTCAATAGCTTCAGGGGAACATTCAAGGCTGCTCAACATTCAGTCATGAACACTTGGCATTGAACTAATCATTTTATAACTTTCTGTGCAATGACATTTGGAGTAAATAACTTCTTCACAGTAAATGTAAACTTGGTTATGTTTAGAATTTTAGAAAAAAAAAAAGTGTAATGAAACGGGATTTTTGACACCTTTACTATAATTAGATACCAGAAGCTGCATTGTGCTAATTTATAATCTTGTTTATTATAAGTTGACAAAAAAATATTGAAACGGAGCATATGTAATCATTTCAAAATCTACTGTACCGAATCTTCATCTTGAAGGGGTTCAAAATAATTAGAAAAACATGTCTGCTGCCTTCTAGAAACAGTACAACCTGCCCATGGGTTGTGCCTGCTTTTTCAGTTTAGCCCCATTGAGGAGATTCCACAGACAACATGTGGACGGGTATAGCTCTGTGTTTGGAATAAAGCAGCCATGTATTTCTAAATACATACAACACCTTTAATTTATTAATACTGATTTCATGGTTCCAGGAAGTTAGAATTTACTTGAGGTAAAATATATATTTTAAGTTGAATTATAATGTTTTAAATGATCTTATGTTCACACTCTTAGATTTATGTTTTCTCCAGAAATTATTAAAAATCACCAACATACTGTCCAGACTTGAAAAGACTGGGCCTCATTGCAAACTTTTGATGCCCCACTCACCCCACCCTCCTCATTGGACATGAACATTTTCCAAGCTATATATGAAAGTTAAAGCTAAAGAGTTAAGACTCTAAATTGTTTAGGCTCCGAGCTTCTAAATTATCAAACCCCAGACCCTAAACCAAACCCCTACTCGGACATTTGGGCTTTGGTCTGATACTATAGGGATCTGGTCTGGGAGTTTAATATTTTGGGGGCTTAATCAAGAGACCTCAAATCAGATCCTGTAATGACAGACCTCAGACCACACATAAAAGGGAGCATATAACATTATGATGCTGACTGGAGTTAAAACATAATGTGTTGGACCTGTCTGGGAACCCCAGGGCCCACCTGACACCAATGGTCCTGAAGCAGCAGTAGTTACAACAGTGGATGTAACTCATAAACACATGAAATAAATAAGACTTGAGATCTTCAAATGAAATTTAGAAATTTTTCAGTAATAGACAATTGTGGTCAAGCAATGAGCTCAAAGTTGGGTTCACATTTGGCAGTATGAGAGTTCTAAACACCATCAAAATCCAATTGTTTCAGGACATTTTATCGCTATGTAACAGAACTGAATGGCATACTTCCCCATGGACTAGGCTCATTAATATAGGTGGACCAAAAATTTACAATTAGGAGTTTCTGATTTTTAAACCTAAAATCTGTTTTAGAGATGAATGAATTGATTCTGAACGAATCAGATTTATTATGAATTTCACAAAAATTATATTGCCTAATGAATTGAACGTTTTGGATATTTGCTGCGTAAGAATCAAATAAACCTTGCCTGTCCTATTTTACGGTGAAAACTGGCAGGAAAATGACATCTGAGAGCTTTTGTGTTGGCTATGTGTGCCAAAAGGCAATCACAGACAAAAACAAGCAATATAGGTGTGGTAGGGAGAATATAGGGACATTGTAGGGACATAATTAGGTTGATTTAGGGGTTTTATCAGAGAAAGCATAGAGAGCGAGGGACTGGTCATACAGAGTTCTGCTGTTTCATACTGCAGCTGGCAAGTAAAAACACACCATCCAACAACCTCAAATTTTTCTGTTGGACGACATGGCAGCATTTCTACCTTGCATACTGAACGTGTTGTGCTACAATGATAATTGTAGTTCGGTAATATGTAGGTAGACATTTTCCGGAGCAATATATTAAATATATTGGTGCAAATTTATTTAAAAAAAGTTTAGTTTAAAAAAAGGACATCTAAGGAGCAAATACAGTAGGCATTTGGGTGAATAATAGGGACTATCCCAAAAGTGGGACACTTGTCAGGTATGTGATAAATTTTTATAAATGAGGCCCAGATCTGTTAAGAAGTTTATGAGGACTGTACTCTCCCAAGTCAGAACTATTTGGTTTGAGCTTTATTGTTTTATGTTGGAGTACAACTCAGGCTAGGTTCACATCGTTGGTCGACGTTCCGGCAGTCTGTTTTGGCAGAGGGGCAGACTGCTGGAATTATGTACGATATCGGCAAAGCTGAGCACTGTTAGGTAGCATTATTTTTCAGGCCGAAAGCTGCCATTTATGCCAGAAACCTGTCAGATCCCCGCTGGATCCCATTATAGTGAATAGGGATCCAGCGGTGCCCAGCCGTGTCTGGCTATGCCTATCCAGTAATTGCGGTAGACTGTTCCTCTGCAGGAAACTGACTACCAGAATGCCAAACGGAGATGTTAACCTAGCCTAATGTAAAATGAATACCATTATTGGAGCTCCAGACAACAGGGAGGTATACAATCGTATCGTTATGGTAAATTAATGAAGTTGAACAGCCAGCTCTATTCATTGCTACCAACTACAGTGAGTTTTATTACCAGTCAATAGCAGCGCTTTCATGACCAGATAATGAGAGCTTGTATTAATTTACACACAGGCTCTTTGAACATGATCAGCAGGAATAATTCTCATTATTTAGAAGGTTTTTTTATCGTTAATTGGTTAAAAACATAAAGAAAAGAAAACCTTTAAGTCAACTATGGGAATGCTGAGTTGTAGATTTAAGCTTCCTTCGGAAACAGAGAGAGCGGAAATTATTCTTATCTTCCTGTTTTTGATCCACTTAACTTGTTCACTTTCTGACGACATGAAAGTAGAGCTAATGAGAAATGTATTATAATCACTTATTTCTAAAGTGCTGATATAACTACTGAGAGCAAACTACCCCTCCAGAGTCTGAACTTTTCAGAAAAAATTGGTAAATTGTAAACTGAGAGTGAGGATTATTATTATATTATTATTCACACTTATACAGCGCTGCTATATTCTGCAGCGCTTTACATACTATAGCATCAACCCCTTTAAGTATTGTGCCCACTTTGTCAGTGTGTTAGGGTCATCACCAACAGACTCCATAGCAGGGTTGGATGTAGACCATGTAGTAATATTCTACATTATTGTATATACCAGAGATGGTGAACGAGACCGAGTTCCCAAACTGCAACCCAAAACCCACTTTATCACAAAGTGCCAACACAGCAATTTAACCTGAATACCAATATCTTCCATGTAGTTTATCATTTAGCTATAATATCCTGCCTACATTCAGTGCGCTGCCTGTGCCATTCATAGTGCGCCCTGTGCTGATGAATGGCAAGAAAAGTCTAAGGCATATTGGTAAACCATAGATTTTTTCCAGGGCATGCCACAGAGAGAGTTTTGAGTGCCGCCTCTGGCAGCCATGCCATAGGTTCGCCACCACTGATATATCCTTTAGCCTTTTCAATCAATATGCAGATTAGTTAAGGGCACCAAGGACATTTCCGCTGTCCTTGTTCCCCCCCCCCCCTTCCTTTCTCTGTCCAGGGCAGGTATTAGGTCCAGGACATCTTTTCTCCTGTCTCTGTATTCTTATGCATATGGCTTTTAATTTAATATCAGACAGCACACTTGTTCTAGTCCTGGCAGAGACTTGGGACTATAATTTGCATGCACAAAAATACAGGATATAAATTAGTATTTACCTTGATTAAAAAAAGTTATACTGGTTTTCGAGTTGCAGTATTCATGCCTGCATTTATTTTCAGATGCCATGATATTCAGTTTGCAACATGCTCTTATGTTCACATCTTTCTTATGTGGATGTGTTCCTTCCAGTAATTCATGCTGGATCTGTGAGTCCAGGATGTTGCTGCCTTCTCCTACAATCTCTTGGCTTGTGTGTGCTCTCCTCCTTTACTACAGCATTTTCCGCCTTCCCTGCTATTATCTCTGACAATGGGAGAAGGGAAAAATGAACACAGAGAGATAAGGAGTGTTAGACCACAGACATTTGAATAAAGAACTAATTTGCATTTAATTGATTTAATGAGATCTAATAGAATGTTTGAAGTATACAATATTTCTTATGTAATGCGGAAGAAGGAACATTTTGAGAGGAATAAAGAGATGAACTCTGCAAAATTATATTAGAATACTTTGTGTAAAAATAAAAGATAAATGTTTCAGCCAGCACAAGAGACCTTCTGTGCAATCTACCTGAGATGCTCCATAGTCACCTGCAATCATTATTTTACAGACTCTGACATTCCCTGTGGAGAAAATCTCTTGCGAAATAACCTACTTTGATGGCGCAGAGTTCACCAAATATGAATACACTGGAGCAAATTTACTAATACTGTCTAAAAGTAAGACCATGTAAGACCTTAGACAGACTTAAACTGCCAGATTTATCATAGTGGTTTAGTGGTTGAAGCTGGAAAATAATCTGTCACATCTGTGGACTGTCACATTTAAGTTTATGCCATCAAAAATGGAATGGGACTAAAATTTTGACACATTTTTTGGCACATGGAGGAAATGTTTTAATTAAACATATTGTATGTTTCTGAGATTTTAAAACAAATCCACCTCAAGATATACTGTAGCTTTGGAGCTTATGGCATACTATCTTCATTTTAATGTATAACGGTATATAGTAAGTTCCCCCTAGTGGTGGCTGCTGGTAGCCAGAATTTTTCCATTTATCTCTATGTATATGCAGAAGATTCAGAAGAAAAGGAACTATAAGGCTATATGAATAAATGAATCACCACATGTCCCATACAGCAGCGAGCAGGAAGAGAGATTTGTCTCCACACAGCATTAAAATGTACGGCCTTTGATGAGGCGAAGTTAGATATTCGCGAAGTTGAGCAAGACTTTGTTAAATAACTTCGTTATTTGATTTTTAAAGTGGAAAACTACTTTAAAACTTGGATCCAAACTTGGCTTTTGTTCCGATTGGTACCTCGGAACCTAAGCCGAGTTTGGATCCAAGTTTTAAAATGGTTTTCCACTTTATAAATCAAATACCGAAGTCATTCAACGAAGCCTCACGCAACTTCCCAAATAACTAACTTCGCCTCATCGGAGGCCATACATTGTAATGCTGTACGCAGACGGATCTCAGTACAGCATTAATCTCAAGTTTTGAGCAAAGAGACTTAGCATCTAGGATCCAAAACTTGCTTCATTCATCACTAGTGTCTAGCATTTAAAAGTGGGAAAGGGGCTGTGGTCTAATATGCGATATTTAATGCCAAAATTGTATCACAATTCTGTTGTAGAGTAGGCCAACCAATAACCATAACAGCTTGTCTACAGCTTCACAAGCTATGGGATTAGTAAATGTGCCCCAATGAGTGTAAAAATACTCCTTTCTGGTAGAAGTGTCCCTTTACGTTAGCGTTTGTGTACGGAGAATAGACGGAGCGCACGTGTCCATCTGCTTATTATTTAGCTTTCTTTCTGTATTGATTTCACAATGAATGTCAGAAGCGAGGGCGTGCGTACACACCTCCGGAATAATTGAGGTCATTGTAAAGGAAACAGTTTCAATATTAACGTAATACTTGTGAAAGGAAATGATTTGCTGCTATAATTGTTCCATCTTACTAAATAATGTATTAGGATTAGACATGGTACACTGGATAATATAAATTATTAACTTCAATCTGACACACTACTGCAAGTTACACTTGAACTTTGTTATGATGGTAGACCTTCCGCTTAATGTTTGCATGTTATTTTCCTAATAGAAAATCATTTGTAATTTTGTGCTGATGTCGTGCGCAATGGAAATAGAAATTCAGAAACTGGGGTTTTCTGAAACAGCAAATTGTGAAGAAGACACATTTTCAAGATGAAATTTATAACCGTATATTACAGTGTCACCTGAAGGTTGAAGGGGTCAAGTCGCTGAGCTCCATTTATTTTCCTTGTTGTGGTGAGATCAAATGCTGCAGATTTGTGGTGCAGATTCTGCACCTCAGCTCTGGAGCAAATTGCAGTACTGTACTTGTGGATATGGTTTTGAAACCACCATTCACAAGTGTCAGAAGCTCACAAGAATAAGCATTGCTGCAGATTTTCAATTCTGGTAGAATCAACTTGTAACTGAATCAAATCCCAAGGTCAATTTGGATGAATCAGACTTGAAAATAATTTTGAGAAATTCACTTATCTCTAATATTGATAGCTTATCCTCAGAATTAGCTATCACTATCTCATCAGCAGGTGCTTGATACCCACACCTCCACCTATCAGTTGTTCTAGAGTAGCTCTGCCATCGGAAGAGGGTGCTGGCACTACATACACTGACGAGCAAAAGAGTAACAATGTTTTGAACTTTTGACTTTCAGGCTCCATATCTCACCATCCACTACAGCTTCAAACCTGCGACTACCATCATTTTATAGACAATCATCTTGGCTATCTCATACATAAATTGGACTTGCAACTATTTAGCATATGATTAGTTATGCAGCTTCTTGTCATGTAACTTTATTGTTACTGTTTTGCTTTGGGTGGTGGAACAATCTTTATCTTGTATACTACAAATTACACCTGTTGTTATTAGGATGATTCCCAAGCGAAAGGTCACTGGTTCAAATTGAGGAGCAGCCATGAAGAAGATTTCCCAAGAAAAGAAAAACAGCATCATCCAACTTATCGATGGCGGTATCTTGGCCAAGAAAATTGTCAAACTGCATCATGTGAGTGCCGTGAAAGTTGGAAGAAAATTAACTGAAGTCAACAAGTGGGCTCATCACATGGTCTATTAATCCTGGCACAACAAACACGGCAGTGGAAGTGGCTCATATGTTTCGTAATAGTGAGATCACAGATGTCCATGCAAGCACTGTGCGATGCCCATTACACAAGTCTGGAATGGTGGCCCTAAAGAAACGGTGAAGAAGCCTTGACTTCAATATCATCATAAGAAGCATTGGCTCGAGTTTGCAAAAAAGTACAAGTGGATGGTTGGTAGTCTCACGTTCCAAGCTATAGTGAATGGTGAGATATAGAGTCTGAAAGTCAAAAGTTCAAAACATTGTTACCCTTTTGCTCGTCAATGTAGTTCCATCCACTGTGTAGTGGACAAAGCTTGTTGGTGCAGCTCCACTTACATTGAAGAGAACGGGAGCAGCACTACAGTAGCCAGCTCCCTTTATTACACAGGAAGTCAGCACTGGAGCCATTCGTATGTAATGGGGGTCTGGCACCAAACACCCCATCCAATCAGCTGTTTAAAGAGACTGTGGCACTCCAGTGACCACTGTGGCCTCTTCCTATTCCTGTGACGTCACATCAGTCATATGACCTATGTGCAGTTCAGTCCCATTCAAGTGAATGGGGCTGAGCTGCATTGAGAAGCAAGTCCACTATCCAATGTGAACAGCTGATTGCTGGAGATGCTGGGAGTTGGACGCCCACCAATCAGATATTGATGGCCTTTCCTGAGGCTAGGCTATAGTAGCATAGTAACATAGTTTATAAGGCCGAAAAAAGACATCTGTCCATCCAGTTCGGCCTATCGATGTGAAAATCTTGGAAATACCCCTTTAAATAGACAAGAAATACAGAGATTAACTTCATGGCTCCCCTTTTAACATCAGCTGACCACAAGATGTTTGTAGTGTCAGTTGTCTGGTTTGTCATGTGTCTGGTGCACCCCTGGACTGAAGAGATATGGAAGTTTTTCTCTACTACTGTACTTTTAGTTAGTCATTTGTAGGAATTTACTAAATCTATAGACAGCAATATATTAAAATCCATAATATATTCTCAGGCCAGTCTCTAGCAGATATGTTAACACAAAAATTATATATCTGTAATACAATACCCTAAAGTATACAACCTTGCTTATAATATTTCTGTCTAATTCAATTCATTCATATTAAATACAAGGTTGTTGAATAGAAGGTCGGGTATTAGTCATAAAGAAGCAATAACCCAATTTGAAAGAGAGGTGATATGAAAAATGCACTTCTGTACATGATATTTCATATTTTTCATTCATTTAACAGACATGTCAAGGATCATGTGGCAGGTTTTAATTTAATTTGGCTTGCGTCAATAACTAAGCGCATTAACTTTGGGTGACATCACCAAAACATTTATCTACATCAGAGCTTCTCAGCCTATATCTACTGGAACCCAATTTCCGCTGTGACTTTGAATGTAGTCCACCCATTCTACGCCAGTCTTTTAGACATCCGAAAACTTCATATTGATGTATTCTGTACAATAGTACAGCTATTGTTTCATAAAATTCTTGATATGTTATATGTTTTTATAGGTGGTGTCCTAATTAGAGATGAGCAAAGTATTGTAAAATTCGATTTGGCTGCTTCACCAAATTTTACAAAAACATTTGCTTTGTGATTAATTACTTCGTCACGAAGCGCACTTCTTTGTACATAGTTCGTGCAATGACAGGGAGCGGCAATAGATGACGTGTTCATCACTGATCTCAGCATCTGACATTAGTATTAAAGTGTAAAATTTTTAAAAAATAAATAAACAAAACCATACTTTCCTCATTCATTTGATTGAGAAGAGCTGGCCACCACCATCTTGATTGAAGAGCAAGCATGAAATCTTGCATGACCCGTAATGACATCATGTCGGCCGGTGTGGTAATGTCATATGTCATTGTGGACAGGATTTTGTGCGAGATCCTAAGTCAAGATGACAGCAGCCAGATTGTTGTGATCAAATGTATGAAGTATTTCGAAGTATGAAGTATTTCGAAAAATCGATTCGCTACCACGAAGCTGAAGGAAATTTGGCTTCGCTGTGAATCAAATTTTCCTTGAAATTTGGACTTCGATTCCCTAAACACTAGTCCTAATGCTTAGACTTCCAGCAATTGCTTAAATGAAGAGGTTGGAAAACCATAATTTGGTTTCATTTGGTCTGAAGAAACAGATATACAGAGGGGCCTGGTTGGATAGGACATTTTATCAGTGTCAGGATTTTTATTTGTGTTCTCTGTGCATTTGTCAGCTAATTTGGGGTGAGACAGACAGTAGATACAGTGTTGGAGTAAGAGGAAAGTAGAATAAATTAAGCATTGAAGTTAGAAGGTACAGGGTATGCCTCATTGAGATGACCACTGTTCATATACCCTATATGTATATATGGGAACCAATGAGTGGGGTCTCCTGAACTTAGAGTCCATCTGTAAAAGCAGTTCTCACTCTGGCAGACTGGAGCCATCCACGCATGATGTCCTATAATGCAATATCTGAATGAATGCGGCAAGGGACTGTCTAACCAGGAAAGTCTTCCTCCGACAAAATAAGCAGTTGGCCAGGGGTGCTGTGAGCCAGACTATAAGGTAAAGCACTAGTTGGTTTGATGGTAGGCTGCAATAATTACTGTATTCTATTCAACAACATACTGTAACAACATGCACCCATGTAATGGAAAAACAAAAATAAAATTTCATTTCAAGAAGAGAGAGGAAGTTCTTACAGGGGCATTAATCAAGACTTTATGCCCCTAGTCACAAATCATGACATATTGCCATATTAGCACCATAATTTGCATCTTTTTCAGCTTCTCGTCCCTTTTATAAAGGGGCAAAAAATAACTTATGTCAAAAATTGGCATACAGTAAGTTATAGCTCATGTCTGTGCCAACCCCTAGCTGGCATAGATTTGAGTTTTTGGAGCATGGACTGCTGGAGATGCACTGCCTTAAGTGCATCTCACTCCGACGCACAGGGGATCAAAATTGGTGTATGAGGATGCCAGTCTTGATAAACGTCTACATAAATTCCTGGAGAATTTGTGAGTCTAGACAGTTGCAGCAAGTAGAGAAACGGTGAGGAAGCAACTCCATGTCCTCCATTCCTCACAAGACTGTACTAAAGCTACAGAGACTCACAAATATCTGGATGATCTACAGAAAGGAAGAAAAAGAGAAAGACACAAGAAGGTTTAGAAATCTGCATGGCTGAGCTTTGGAGTCAGCAAGGTATCCTGCTGCTACCGAGGCTATTTAGACTGTACTGCAGTGAAGGAAATACTGTTAAGACACCCTTCACAATTGGACATGACTTATTCAGTTGTATCTCTGAAACCTGTTTGTCTCAGTTGCGAATTACAGGCACAAGTGCAATAGTGAGATTGCCAGCCATAGATACTGCAGGAAGAGACTTGAGAAAGATAGAGAGTAAAGAGTACAATAATTTCCATCCTTACAACACCACTTGGGGATTTGCTCTCTATATTGCTGAAACAGTGTTTTTGCTATAGTTGGATGTAATACAACTTTCATTCTGCACTTTAGTAAAAAGACTTGTTCATTTTCTACAATTGGCCTGGTTACTGACTCCAGTATCATGCACCGGCCATTGCACTATAAGCTTCTTGCCTTGCACCCATACAAACGTTTAACATCACAGGCACCCCAACTACCATTAGACAGGAGCCCCAAAATAAGGGTGTGCCCTGAGGGAAAAAAGGTGCTCCCTTCGGTGACGGGGTGACCATAGGGAGCAATGGTGTTCGGAAAGTAGCTGTGATTGACTGTAACAGCCAGAGCCACTACAACTCTCATCCACTGGTCTGGCTCCTCCCGGACTACTGTACTCCCATTGTAGGTGGACTCAGATCAGACATTGATGGTCTACCCTAAGGAGCAATACTAAAGGAGTGGACAACCCCTATAATAAATACATTTGATATTTGATAACCTCAATTCCCAGTTATCGGAACCAAAAATTCTGTACAAAAATAGTTTGATTCATTTTGGAAATGTACTAGGCATTGAAAATGAAATCTCTGCAAGGAGTGAAGATTTTCTGAACAGTAAGTCACTGAATATTCCCGTTTTTTTGTGAAATGTTTTGTCTTCCAATTTTTCTCCCAAAGGCACTAGATTATAAGACGTTGCGCCTATCTCTTTTCCAGTGTTGTTATCATCAGGTTCCAGCCAGTTCTTGGAATCCCAAGAGCTACATGTTCTGTATTCAGTAACATTTAAACAATGCCCATGCTTTATTGATTACATGGCCTTGACTTTTAGAATTTGTACGAAACACTGAATGAAAGTGCAAGGTTAGAAAATAATTGTAAGGATATCTATATTTAAGAGGCTCCTATGAGATATGACATTATGGTACTGTGCTGACTTCCAAAGTTGTTTGCTCAGATCAATTCCCTCTTTCAAAGAGCACCTGGCAGCTCACTTGACACATCTTACTAAATATTCCAATTAATGGGGTTGTCTTATTATAATTAATAAGGCAAGATGAGATGAAACCTCAACCGTGAGGTGGCTGGGAAACAGCACAGCAGGCTGGTACTCACCGTTTCTGTAGCTCCTATGTACTACAATGAAAACTGCTCCGCTGTCTGCTATGCTGTTTCCAGGCCGACTAGTGATTGGGGTTTAGCCTCATCCTGCCTTAGTGATGGTGAGATGAGACACCTCCTTTAATTACAAAAAAAAAATCAGCATCTCTTCTCATAACTGTATGGTGCTTTTCCTCTGTTATTCCACCTAGAAATTCATGAGTTAATTGACAACTGAGTGTTATCATTTCTTTTGTCAAGGGCTATTAAAAAATGAACTTGTTGGATGCCTTCAGCCGCCACTAGGAGTACCCTAGAAGCTGACTGCATACTGTAATACATTTAACTTGACAATAAAATAAGAATATGTAACATAATAATAATAATAATAATGATAATAATAAATACATATATAAATTAATAATAATAATAAAATCGCTGCACAATCTGACATGGTGAACACTTATTGTCAGAATGGGTCAGGGCATACCCCCCAGTTGTCAATTTAGTCATACATTTCTAGTAGGAATAACAGAGAAACGCAAAACATAGGATTCTAATGCTCCAGAATTGTTGTTTCATGGGGCATATAAGTGTTTACTAAACCGAACATGTCAGGAAAATAGTTATGTCAACCATGGATTCTACTAGACCAGTAGATTCCACTTTTCTCTTACATTAACTTGACTTAAAGGGGTTCTCCGGGAATTAAGAAAATGAAAATACATAAATATTACTGTACTATAAATATATTCCCAAATACCTTTCATTAGTTATAATGGCTTGTTTTGTCTGGGGAGCAATCATTAGGAGAAACAAAATGGTCGCCGTCCTATTAGTCCACACAAAACCTGTCCTATCACACAGCAGGACAAGTTACTTCACAGCACTGAGGTAAAGAGCTGCCTCATCCTCCTCCCTGAATACAGCTAAGAAGAACTTTAGCTGAATCTCTGGGGAATTTAGTTCATGAAGAGACATGACGTACAGAGAGGACGGACAGGATAGACTGTGGTAATGGAGACTGCATACAAGTGCTGCTGCTCATCATCCTATCATGTCTCCTCGTCATCTCCATTCCCACAGAGATTAACCTGTATTCAGGATCATATTCCCTGACGAGCAGAGCAGAGAGGAGGATGAGGCAGCTCTTTACCTCAGTGTTGTGAAGTAACTTGTCCTCCTGTGTGATTAGGACAGGTGTGTGTACTAATAGGACGGCGGCCATTTTGTTTCTCCTAATGATTGCTCCCTAGACAAAATGAGCCTTTATAACTAATAAAAGGTATTTGGGAATATATTTATTATAAAATAATATTTAAGTATTTTCATTTTTCTAATTCCTGTAGAACCCCTTTAACAGTCCATGCTACAGTGATATCATGAGACACGTGTACAAAGGACCTTCATTGTCAGAAATATCCTTGCACCCTCATAGTGCTTATATTTCTTATCTTAAAAGGTTCATAATTTTGCTTTGATTATTTTCATATTTCTTAGCAATAACTGGAGCTTTGTTTTTATGATACAGAGCTCCAAAACAGGCAAGGATTAAAGAAAAAAAAAAGTTGGATACCTTCAGCCAAGGAGCTGACTGCATACTGCAAAACATTTAACTTGACAATAAAATAAGAATACGTAAATAAATAATAATACATTATAAATATATATGTTAATAATAAATACATATATAAATTAAATGAATAACAATAATAATAATAATAACAAAATAAAGATTAAACTCCCTTTAGTGTAAGCTACAGGAAGTCAGCATGTTATCCTTTAAATCTACCCATGTAGCTGCTACATCCATATGTCTATGCAGGAGATTTTGAGCTCCGTATAAATAAAAAATGGAGATCCAAGAAATTAAATAGAACAGGATTGGGTACCTAATTCCATACCATTAACATACCAGTGGGATGACATACCGTTTGTTGTAACTGATCTTGTCCTTTTCATCTTCACATGACCACTGCAGCCAATCACTGGTCACTTGTCATTCTTGCTCATGGGATCTACTGGCCTCAGGGGTCGTGTGCCATTGATGCAGTGGTGTACCTCTGATAGAGGCAGACCATGCAGCTGCTATGGGGCTCCTGGAGGAAGGGGGCCCAGCCCTGCTGGAAAGCCCCACCCCCAATTGCACTTACATAGTTAACTGTGAAAACCTAGCTAGCAATGCAGAAGGACCAGCAATCCAGCAGAGATGTCATCAGCATGTGATCAGGGCAGCCATACAGTCAGTGGTTTTCCAGCTGAAGGACCTGTGATGATGTCATCATCATGTGACCAGGGCAGGGAGATGGAGCTCATCGGTGGAGAGGAAAATGTAGTCAAACTACATGGGGAGGAACTTCTGTTTGTCCCTGGAGGAGAGGTGAGTGATGTCCTGGGATTGCCCAACCTAATACTGGGAGTTATAGTTTTGTCGTACTGTATCCCCCTCCATGTAATATTCACAGATGCCCTACTACAATAGTCTGAGCATGCTGGGAGTTGTAGTTATCTCCTCTTATAATATCCACTTATGCTGTATAATAACTGTCTGGTAATGCTGGGGTTGTAGTTTTTCCTATGGTATCCACCTCCATGTAATGTTCACAGATGCCCTTTAATAACAGTCTAAGCATGCTGGGAGTTATAGCTCTCTCCTCTTATATCCTCTCCCTGTGATATCAACTTGTGTTCCATAATAACAGCCTGGACATGCTGGGAGTTGTAGTCCTCTCCTCTTTTACCCTTCCATGTATTGCCCACTAATTTTCATCTGCTTACACTTAGCATTTCATGAGTCAGTTCTTCCAGTATTAAATAATGAATGCTATACATTTTAGGTTAAAAATTGGGGATTTGCGCTGTTCCAAGAGAGAAAATGCTGTCTCTCCAGTGCCACCTAGTGGAGGAAGCTACACTTATAGGTTTGCTACCTCCACTAGGTGGCACTACAGAGATAGCTTTATTTTTGTTGCGTTATCAGAAAACCATTTTTCCCAGGGTGCATGGCACTCTCCACAAGGAGAACCAGTACCTCCCAGAGACCTACCGTAGATCAAGAATTGAATATTTTTGAATTTACATTATCTTTTGTAGATCACAGGGAAAAGCTATTACATTCTTCATCATCTTTCTATCCTATTTGATCCCTGCTTTCTTCTTCTAGTTAGCTAAACACAGCCCAGCAAATTAAATGAGTTTTCTCGAATTTGTTGTGCGGCTTGAATTTAGCTTTTGACAACGGCTGCATAAATATTCATCTGTGTGCGGTCTTCACAGTAGATGTTCTGTGATCCAGATTCCACATAGCAGATCTGTGCTATATAAAGTAAATTGTATATATAAGTGTGTGGTGTGGGGAGCTTCTCTGTGGGTTAAAGACTCCTTCAAGCGAGAAAGCTGTGTGACCTACATACCCTCTTCTTTCGCAGCTATGTTAGCATAGTGATATTTGCTTTCTGAAATATCTTTCTCTCATGCCCTTAGAGCATTGTTGAAAAATGTGCCCATTAAAACATGAAAAGACAAACACTGCATATTCCCAAGACACAACCCCTTCTGCTTTGAATTCTCTAATACCGAAAAATTTTAAACAATGTTTTTTTTTTTTTTTTTTTAATAACTTACCGAACCTTATAAATAGCTTACACTTTATTCCTCCCCATGATAACATTACCTATGTTTGTATTATGAAGAAATCTCTTATTTTTACAGCAAGAATTTATGTAAAACATACATTTTTAAGATTTTTTTTCATTATACTAATTATGTTAATCTTGCAGTTTTTACTCTGGCTACTGAGCTTTACAATGGGCTTCTCAGCAGTCATCTATTTATCATCACAGGCAGGATTACAATGAAGGTGACAGTGATATTATAAATAACACAGGATCCACCATTGGCAAAAGGTGATCACCATGGCTAACCTCCTGTTTTTCATGCACGGATCACAGAGCATGCCAACAACATTCTACCTTGGTAGTCAATGAATCCTTTCAAGACCAGTGACTTAAAGGGGTTGTCTCACGAAAGTAATTTTACAGTTTTCAAACCAGCACCTGGATCTGAATACTTTTGTAATTGCATGTAATTAAACATTTTGTATAGCTACTAAGTTATTCGATAAAATGTACCTGTATAGCGCCACTTAATTTCTGATTTCTTTGTCCTGCTCACTGAGATGGCCGCACATGCTCAGTTTCATCCTTCAACTGCCTCCTGAGCTGTGATAGGGGGAGCACATGGACACGCCCCCTGAGCAGCAGCAGAAAAGACAGCAAGCCAGTCCACAGATTGCCATCCCCTGTGATGTCACAGCTCTATAAAACCCTCATTCTGCATCTCCGCCATTGTCCTGTAAGCTGAGCATAGGAAGAGACATGGCAAGTGTTCATGTGCTAGGGACAGTGTTGCGATTAATAGAAAAATATTGGAGAGGGAGAGTGCAGGGAGACTGTAGGAAGACATGCTGCATCATTTTTATTTATATATTCCTGCATTTACTTATTCCTACATCAACCATAAATGTAAATCAATACCAATAAGATAGAAGCCTTTATTATTCCGGTGCTGCCGTTCCAACTAATACCATCCAGTCTGCACCCCTTGGAGGTGCATGTACAGAATACAGAACAAAAAAAAATACAATTAGAAAATAAAAAATAATAAACTGTAAAAAGAAATGTGACAGTATTTGGTTTTATTAGTAAAAATAGTTGATACATTCCCTTTAACACTGGGTGTATTGTTCACAAATATTTATACTAAAGAGGATGTTCACTTTGGACAATTGTCTTTAGTTCATATTGTCACCCAAAGGTTAATCACAGGATGTACCGCTGCGGAGATGATCAGCAGTCTGTAGTAGATAAGTAGTAAAAAGGAAGAGACGGAAAAATATCTCTCAATATCCAAGTCTTAAAAGCCACAGTAATGAACAAGAGTTTGCTTATTCCTTTAAAGGGGTTTTTCACCCCTGGTGGTCTTTCAGGCAGACCCCCTAGTGCAGTGGTGGCGAACCTATGGCATGGGTGCCAGAGGCGGCACCCAGAGCTCTCTCTGTGGGCACCCACACCCTGGAAAAAGTCTATGGTGTACTAATATGCCTTAGACTTTTCCTACCCTTCATCAGCCTCTGCTATAGATCTTGGGTCCCAGACGCTTCCATAAATCCTGGGTCTCCTTGCATCAACATCCGGTTTGATGACCCCCATACATCATGTCACCAGGTCACATGATGCATGGGGTACATGTCACAGTTGTGGCCAGCTATATACTGTAGCATTCACTTGCCCGCCTCAAACGGATGTTGACCCAGCACGATCTGCGGCAGTGGCAGGAGTCAGAACCCAGCAGCAAGAATCAGGTAAGTATGATTCACACTGCAGGTCTGGTAACACTGAGGGGTCTGCCTGAAAGGCCCCTTGGGGTGAACAACCCCTTTAAAGCCTCATTCACACGTCAGTGATTTCCAACAGTGATTGTGAGCCAAAACTAGGATTGGAGCCTCCACAGACATAAAGTATAAGGGAAAGATCTGAACCTGTTCTGTGTTGGCACAAAATCACTGATGCAAATCACTGACCAAAACACTGACCTGTGAATGAGGCCTTACCATTTCAGGACCAGCGTGTCAGAGCTAGCTGAGATCCTGAGGCTGATAGAACTGCTTCTACACTATTTCTGAATTCAGAGGAGCCTCCTGCCTTTCTGTAAGTGGGATTTCCCCCTTCTTATCTGTTCTGTGAGCTCCAGAGCTAAAAACAAACATAGTGGGAAATAAGAGAAACATCACAGCAGTACAGTACGAGCAGATTCCACAAAAAGGATACACCTCTGCCTGTGAGTGAAATGCATCTAGCTGTGCAGCTAAAACAGGCAATAATTAGGCTGAAAAAAAAAACATTGGGGGAGCCCAAAAAGACACATTCTTTCACAGTTATAAATTTACAAGAAAGCACAGCCATTTTGCAATCTTTTTTAAAAGTCAGGTATGCTTTAAAGATGGCGCCCGCTATTCTGTGTTTCTGCCGTTTTACACAGGGCTAGCATCTGTGATCATCGATAATGCTTATCACAGACATTTAACCAATTAAATGTCATAATCAATAATAACCACAGCATCTGAAGCAGCTTTCCCCAGACATGCTGTGCTCCCGGGTCCTGAATGGCTCCCCTACGCCACGGAGGGGAGCCATTCAGGCCCCTTGAGCTGTTCATTCTTTCTAGTAGCCTCAGTCCTTCTGAAGGGTCCAAGGCTACTATGGCACTAGTTCCTATGGAGGCCTGCAGGTGGCAGGGCTCCATAGAAACATTGCATAACTCCCATAGACTGCAATACTAATTCATTGCAGTCTAAAGGAGAATCAATCTAACAATTGTTTGTTAAAGTCCTCTAACGGGACTTTAAATATGTGTAAAAAATAAAAATTCAAATCACCCCCTTCCCCAAAATAAACAGAAATAAAGATTATTTGCACCACCACACCCCAAAACACCTAAACTATTAAAATATAAATGTGAATGCCGTAACAGAAGAAATAATCAAAATGGCTGATTCACCAATAAGTCATATACACTCCAAAGTGGTATCAATAAAAACTGCTGATTGCCCCCCCCCCAAAAAAAAATGCCTTCACACAGTTTAACTTAAAGAGGTTGTCCGGTCCCAAAATCAAACTTCTTTTTCTGTGCTCCTAACACCCCTCACCATGCATACATATGCCCCCAATACCTGTTTTTCATGTTTGAGCTTTCCCTTTCCCCTGGAAGACATCACATTATCCAGATAGATCTGTTTACTTTCTCCCCTTCCTGTTTTGTTTAATAGATAACTTTATTGATACACAAGCCTGGTTGCACTGCACAGTGATGAGGCACAGGCTGGACACTCCCCCCACACTGCTCTGTCTGCAGCAGCTACACCCACTACAACCGCTGTGTCCATCTTTCTACACCCAGACATGAATAAACTTCTCACTGAGTGTCTAAATCCCATTACTGACAGTCCACAGGCTCTGCTCTCACATGTGTATCTAATCCTATCCTGTGTGATACTGTCTGCTGAGCAGTGTATCTAATCCCATCACTGACAGCACAGGCTCTTCCCTCACTCATCTCCAGAGTGTGATAAACAGTTGGAATCAGCAAGGATATCCAAACACATCTGTATCTAATCCTGTGTGATACAGCCTGCTGAGCTGTGTATCTAATTCCATCACTGACAGTCCACAGACTCTTCCTGCACCATCTCCAGAGTGTGATAAACAGCTGGAATCAGCAAGTGTATCCAGACACATCTGTATCTAATCCTATCCTATATGTGTGCCTGATACACATCCTGTTGTGTGCGATATAGCCTGATGAGCTGTGTATCTAATCCCAATATGTATGATACAGCCTGCTGAGAGGTGTATCTAATCCCATTTTGTATGACACAGCCTGCTGAGTGGCGTATCTAATCCTATCTTGTATGATCCTGCCTGCTGAGCTGTGTATCTAAACCCTTATGCACACGACCGTATCAATTTGTGATCCAGATTTTTTGTAGTCCCATTGAGTTCTATGGATTTGAGGTCCTCATTTTGAAGACCAGAATAGGACATATTCTGTCTTTACTGGAACTGACATATGGATGTAAAAAACACACTGATGACGTCCATGTGCTTTCCACATCCTCCCTATATCAGTTCTGCGAAACATAGAACATGTCCTATTCTGGTTCTTATAATGCAAATCTAAAACCCATAGAACTCAATGGGACTGCAAAAAATGTGAATCACACATGGGCAGTAACCTTATTTAGTGGATCCGCGACTTGCAGACTGCAAAACAGATATGGTTCTGTGCACAAGCCCTATCACTCATATTCAGCGCCCATAACAATGACATCCACAGTGTCTCCATAACAGTGTCATAGTGTCCCCATAACAGTGACATCCACCGTGCCCCCATAACAGTGACATCTAAAGTGTTTCCATAACATTGAGATCCACAGTGCCCCCATAACAGTGACATCCACAGTATCCCCATAACAGTGACATCCACAGATCCTCCATAACAGTGACCTCCACAGCGCCCCCATAACAGTGACATCCACATTGTCCCCATAACAGTGACATCCACAGATCCTCCATAACAGTGACCTCCACAGTGTCCGCATAACAGCGACCTCAACAGCGCCCCCATAACAGTGACATCCACAGATTCTTCATAACAGTGACCTCCACAGTGTCCCCATAACAGTGACCTCCACAGTGTCCCCATAACAGTGACCTCAACAGTGCCCCCATAACAGTGACATCCACAGTGTCCCCATAACAGTGACATCCACAGTGCCCCATAACATTGATATCCACAGATCCTCCACAACAGTGACATCCACAGTGTCCCCATAACAGTGACATCCACAGTGCCCCATAACAGTGATCTCCACAGCTCCCCCATAACAGTAACATCCACAGTGCGTCCATAACAGTGACATCCAGTGCCCCCTTGTGCCATCCAGTGCACTTATTGTGCCATCCAGTGTCCCCTTGTTTGCCATCCAGTGCCCCTTTGTGCCATCCATTGCCCCCTTGTTTGCCATCCATTGCCCCCTTGTGCCATCCAGTGCCCCCCTTGTGTCATCCAGTGCCCCCATTGTGCCATCAATTGACCCCCTTGTGGCATTAAGTTCCCCCATTGTGCCATCCATTGGCCCCATTGTGCCCCCTTGTGTCATCTAATACCCCCTTGTTTGCCATCCATTGCCCCCTTGTTTGCCATCCAGTGTCCCCCTTGTGCCATCCAGTGCCCTTATTGTGCCATCCAGTGCACTTATTGTGCCATCCAGTGTCCCCTTGTTTGCCATCCAGTGCCCCCTTGTGCCATGCATTGCCCCCTTGTTTTCCATCCATTGCCCCCTTGTTTACCATCCATTGCCTCCTTGTGCCATCCAGTGCCCCCTTGTTTGCCATCCATTGCCCCCCTTGTGCCATCCATTGCCCCCCTTGTGCCATCCAGTGCACTTACTGTGCCATCCAGTGCCCCCTTGCTTGCCATCCATTGCCCCCTTGTTTGCCATCCATTGCTCCCTTGTGCCATCCAGTGCCCCCATTGTGCCCTCCATTGGCCCCATTGTGCCATCCAGTGCCCCCTTGTGTCATCCATTGCCCCCTTGTTTGCCATCCATTGCCCCCTTGTTTGCCATCCATTGCCCCCTTGTGCCAGCCAGTGCCCCCCTTGTGCCATCCAGTGCCCCCATTGTGCCATCAATTGATGCCATTTTGGCATTCTGTTCCCCCATTGTGCCATCCAATGCCCCCTTGTGTCATCCAGTGGCCCCTGTTTGCCATCCAGTGCCCCCTGTTTGCCATTCAGTGCCCCCTGTGACATGCATAGCATAGCGATCAGCCTCTGTGGCTGTTTGCTATGCTGTCACTCCTGTACAGCGCTTACATCGGGCTGTACAGGAGTCAGTACAGGCTTCACATAGAAGCCTGTACGATACAGAGATTGACGGCCAGCCTGCAGGCGGTCCCGCACATGCGCACTAGCATTCAGCCTAGTGCGATGTGAAGAGTGTCGGCCGGCACTTTCTCCAGCAGGAGGCGGTGACATCACTCGTGACAATCCGTCTCCTGCTAGAGAAAGGAAGAGAAGACAGGAAGAGAAGAAGACGGACTTCGGCTGGAAGATAGAAAATCCATCTGGAGGGACCACGTGACTGGTAGGTGGATCTCCGAACTGGCTGTACTGTGGAAGGTAAGTATATGACCCCTAACCTTCCCTCCACAGGTTAGATTTAGCCAGCAAATATTAGGTTTGGACTGGAGAACCCCTTTAACTATAGAAAAAATAATGGGGGTCAGAACATGACAATGTAAAGAAAACATTTTTCCAAAGTTTTTTTATTTTTTTAAGTATTAAAACACAAGAAAAATAATATAGATATGTTATTGCTGTAATTGTCCTGACCTATAATATGAAGGGAACAGGTGATCTTTACTGCATAGGGAATGCTTTAAAAAAGAAACCCATAAAACTGTGGAGGAATTGTGTTTTTTTTTTTTTTTCCAATTACATTCCATTTAAAATTTTCTTCCAGCTTTCCACTATATCGTAAACAACTTGTCCTACAAAAAACAGGCACTCATATGGTTATGTGAATAGAAAAAAATAAAAAGTTATGGCTCCAGGAAGGCAGGGAGTGAAAAACAAAAATGCAAAAATGGAAAAACGCTGAAACGGTTAATGTTCCATAGAAAATTAGAAATGGTGATTAGATAGATAGATAGATAGATAGATAGTAGATAGAATTTTAGAATTGTTTTCTGAGCTTTAGTAGTCCTGACAATCAATACAGAGAGAAATGCATCTTGAAATTTATGAATTCAGATGGCATGAGAAGGTAAGCAGAGAAGTCCTTCAGAGCAGTGACATGCGGTACATAACGTGGATGTGTCAGAGTGACAAGCTTGAAAATCAAAAGCTATACAGGAGGTCTATCATGCAGTCGGCTGCCAGTAACTTTGACCCTGAATATTCTTCATATTGACAGATAACGGGATGAGACTGTCATATCACAAGATTCTTTAGACAGATGTCATAAGTTAAGAATTTTATTGAATATTTAAGTCTGTTCACATTGGAAGTGAACCCTGGACAAAGTCTGAGAAGTTATATTAGAAAAAGTTATAAATTAACCTCACTTCATGGCTGATGATGGTCCACACTAGGGATGAGCGAACCGAACCGTAACGAACCAGATTCGTTACGAACTTTCCCAAAAGTTCGGTTCGTCACCGAACCGAATTTTGAGAAGGTTCGTAACGAATCTGGTTAAAATAACGGCGAAGCAAAATATATGCATATTTATTGAGAATGTACGCTAATGCGTACATATTCAGTTAAGTAGCGTACAATTGACAACGCTACACTGTATGTTCGTTACTTGAGTAGGAATGTTCGCAGACGCAGTGTATGCGTACGCTAATGCGTACATATTCAGTTAAGTAGCGTACAATTGACAACGCTACACTGTATGTTCGTTACTTGAGTAGGAATGTTCGCAGACGCAGTGTATGAGTACGCTAATGCATACATATTCAGTTAAGTAGCGCACCTTTGACAACATTACACTGTATGTTCGTTATTTGTGCGGGAATGTTCGCATTAGCGTACGCATTAGTGTAAATTCTCAAATATGCGTATATTTTGCGTCGCCATTGTTGAAGTCACTTGGATTTTTTCCACTTTTTTCATTGTAATAGCAACTGCAAGTAAACAAAACTATACCCTTTCTGACTCCCATTATTGTAGAAGCAATTATTCAGCCGTTATAGCAAGGTTCGTTTTAGGTTCATTTCGTACGAATCCGAAATTCAAGAAAGTTCGAAGCGAAGCGAACCAAACTTTTCAAAAGTTCGCTCATCCCTAGTCCACACATCTCCTATTCTTATTTCAGCATCAATACAAAAACTTTAAAAAAAAAGTATTTCTTTTTTTGTATCACCGCATTCTGACCCCATCATTTTTATATTTACAGCTATTTAACTGTGTGGGGCTCATTTTTTTTGTTCCAGTTTTTGGTGGGTTTTTTTGTTCCGCTTTTTATTCCTTTTTTTGAGTGGTGACGTGATTAAAAAAAGGCAAATTGGATATTCTGGGGTTTTTGTGTTAAGGCATTCATTGTACGGAATAAATACTGGATTTTTGGCCCCATAAGACGCACTGGCCCATAAGACGCACCAAGGTTTTACAGGAGGGCAATAAGAAAAAAAATATTTTTCATTAGATCTCAGGTCAGACCAGCAATTAGACCCCCCAATGTTAATAAGACCCCAATCAGACCTCAGCTCAGACCCCAATGTTAATGACCCCCAATCAGACTTCAGATAAGAGCCCCATGCCTCTCTTCAGCCGCCATGTTAGCCCCCAATGCCTGTAATTAGCCCCCATATCAGCCCATCACTTCAGCCCCCATGCCTCACTTTAGCTCCCATATCAGCCCCCATGCCTCACTTTAGTCCCCATATCAGCCCCCATGCCTCACTTTAGTCCCCATATCAGCCCCCATGCCTCACTTTAGCCCCCATATCAGCCCTCATGCCTCACTTTAGCCCCCATGCCTCACTCCAGCCCCCATGATTCCCTATGCCTCACTTCAGCCTCCATGCCACTTATTAGCCCCCCTTATTAGCCCAGCATGCCAGTAAAAATAAAAAAAGCCACTTACCCCCCCTGCTCCTGGACGCCGACGCTCCTCCGCCCACGCTCTCTCTTCTTCTTCCTGTCAGCTGTGCTGTGACCCTGCGCGCACAGCTTGAGGTCACAGAGCGCCCTCACGCTGTGTGCAGCACAGCACAGCCGAACGGAGGTCCAGGAAGCGGTGAGTACAGAGTCTTCACCGCTTCCCGGTCCTCCGGTGCTAATGAGCGCTTCCATTATGCATTAGCATTCACCCCATAAGACGCAGGGGCATTTCCCCCCCATTTTTTGGGGAAAAAAAGTGCATCTTATGGGGAAAAAAATACGGTACATTTATATCTTAATAGTATGGCCATTTAGGGATGCGACAATGTTTATGATCATTATTTTTTATAGTTATTTTTTACTTTTAATATGGGGAAAGAAGGGAATCTTTATATTTTTTTATTTTTATTTTTTTTTTAAAACTTGTTTTTACACTTAAAGCCCCCCTAGGGGACTTGAACATGCATTCTTCTTATTGCTCTCCCATAGACTTCAATAATTTACCATTGCAGCCTATGGGAGATTCATCACGTCCCTTTGGAGCCCTGCCCCTGTGTCACTCTGAATAAACAATGCAATCTTCCTAATTCAATAATGGAGAATAAATCCTCATTTGCTTCCTCAGAAGCAGGTGTTATAAGGCTATGTCTCCCAAGCTGGCTGGATAATTTCTCCAGGACTCATTTCTGCTGCTTCCTCTCTCCTCAGTGTCTCAACTCCAACTAATTGCATCAGCCAATTTAAGCCACTTCCTACGGGGAGGAACTATATCTCCAGGGTCAATTAACTGTTTTGCAGCATGTAGACAGGAAACACGTATACAATACCATAATCCCACATCTTAAGCCCTTTTAGCAGTGGAACACTGTGTAGCACTATGTAGACAATGCAAAATGTCTGTGATTGGCATTATCGCCGATCATTGACATTTCTTCTGGGAGTCTGCTGTGTGAAACAGCAGGCACCCAACAACTACGGTGCTCACTCAGCTTCTTAGCAGGCACAATGTTTAAAGAGTGGATGTCTGCTCTACATGTACGACAGAGGTCCTTAAGGGTTTAAAAATTAAGGGGGGGGGGGTTCCAAAATTCTAAATTTATTGCCTGTTCTTGTAATAGACCAATGTGCGACTGGTGGATGTTCTACCCAGGCAATCTATGGTGATGTCCATTAGAGATGAGCGAGCATGCTCGTCCGAGCTTAGTGCTCATTCGAGCATTAGGGTACTCGTAAGTGCTCGATGCTCGGACGAGCATCTCGCCATGCTCGAGGAAATAACATCTCCCGCATTTTGAATTTTTGGCGCCTATAACTCAGCCAATCACTAGCCAGGACACTCTGCGGTACCCCCCAGCATCACGTGGGGCCTTACATGTCGATAGCAGGGGTTGGCTGGCCAGATCAGGTGACCCTGGAATATACTAGTGACGTCCGGCGGTGCTCGGCTCAGAGGCTGTCTGGATGTCGTTAGGGACAGAGCTGCTGCGTTTCAGGGAGAGTGTTAGGGCCTGGATTTAGTTCTCTGTTAGGCGGAAGTGATCTCAAAAGAACCCAACAGCCCTTCTAAGGGCTACAAGACACTTTTTTTTGTCTCCTTCTGGCTGGGCTGGCTGGCACTAGTAGTGCAGCTATCGGCATATTTGCAGCAGTTTGCAGGGAGACTGCAAATAGCTTTTTTTGCTCTCAGTGATATAGAAAAATCTGAGTGCGACATTTTTCTGGGTTGCAGTGAAAATAGCCACAGTCAGCAGGGGCTGAGTTTGCTCTCTGATATATTCTGCACGTCACGTTAAAAAAAAAAGAAAAAGTTTTTTTGTTGTTTTATCTCAGCGATACAAATCCATTTCATAGAGCTGTGTGGAACCATTCTGTGTATCACAGTTCAGCTGTCCAGTCACCACAAACCACAATCCGTATCTTCTGTCCAGGTGACCCATACTGTACGTCACGTAATTAAAAAAGGTCTTTTGCTCTCACTGATACAGCTACTTTAGAAAAATCTCTGTGCGACATTTGTCTGGGTTGCACTTAAGCAGACGAAGTCTGCCTAATCTAATAGTTTCAGTGTAATTGCTCCATACTGCACGGTACATAATAAAATACGTAATTTTGCTCTAACTTATCCACCTATATATTAACTTGTTCAGATTGAACAAGTTTGTGGGTTTCAGTACAGCAGGCCCATTTTTTTTTGGGTATATATAATACATTTATATACAGAAAATGTTGAACCCCAGGGCTAAGGGTCGAGGGCGTGGGCATTCAATTACTGCAGGGGGCAGAGGCCGTGGTCCTGGGCAGGGTGAGACAGTACCTGCTGATGAGGGAGCAGGGGAACGCTGCAGAGCTACACTCCCTAGCTTCATGTCTCAACTTACAGGAACACGTGGTAGAGCACTGTTGAAACCACAACAGTGCAAACAGGTGATGTCGTGGTTTGCGGACAAAGCTTCAAGTAATTTGTCCACCAGTCAGTCTTCTACACAGTCCACCCACGTTACCCAAGGGAGCACTCCTCTGGCTCCTCCACCTCAACCTCCTTCCCCCCAGTCTGCCCCCTCCCAGGAAAATTTTGAATGCGATCCGGCATACTCTGAGGAACTGTTTTCTGGACCCTTCCCAGAGTCACAAACCACTTCTCAGGTTGCTGCTGACCTCTTTCCCGATGCCCAAGTTTTCCAACTGTCGCAGTCTGTGGGTGATGACATTGTTGACTTAGTGGAAGAAGTGTGTAAAGAGGTGTCGGACGATGAGGAGACACGGTTGTCAGACAGTGGTGAAGTTGTTGTCAGGGCAGGAAGTCCGAGGGGGGAGCAGACTGAGGAATCGGAGGATGACAAAGTGACTGACCCAAGCTGGGTTGATAAGCCGAGTGAAGACAGTGCTTCTGAGGCGGAGGCGAGTGCTGCACCAGAACAGGTTGTAAGAGGCAGTGGTGTGCCCAGAGGGAGAAGCAGGGCCAGAGCTGGTGCATCAGCAGCAACTGTTTCACGTAGTGAAGCTCCCGTGATGAGGCCTAGATGTTCGCAAGTCTGGAGGTTCTTTAAAGAAATTGAGGATGACCGACGGACTGTGGTGTGCAACCTGTGCCACACCAGGATCAGCAGGGGTGCCACCACCACCAGCATGCGCAGGCATATGAGTGCTAAACACCCCACTCAATGGAACCAAGGCCGTTCACCTCCTGCGGGTCACACCACTGCTCCTTCCCCTGTGTCATTTGCTGCCTCTGCTAGTCAACCCCCTGCCCAGGACCCCGGCACGAGCGCCTTCCTCCGGAAAACCACACCTTCGCCTCCACGCTTCTCCACAACCTCCACCAATGTGTCCCTGCGCAGCGTTCAGCTGTCTTTACAGCAGACACTGGAGCACAAGAGGAAATACAGTTCCACCCACCCACATGCCCAAGCCCTCGATGTCCACATCTCCAAATTGCTGAGCCTGGACATGCTGCCCTATAGGCTGGTAGAGACCGAGGCCTTTCGCAACCTCATGGCGGTGGCTGCCCCTTGGTATTCGGTCCCCAGCCGCCACTTCCCGATGTGCCATCCCAGCCCTACACCAGCACATGTCACAGAACATCATCCATGCCCTGACCAATGCTGTTTCTGGGAAGGTCCACCTAACCACGGACACGTGGACAAGTGCTGCCGGGCAGGGACACTATATCTCACTGACAGCACATTGGGTTAACTTGGTGGAGGCTGGGACCGAGTCTGACCCCTCATGTACTGCCCACACCAAGGATTGCGGGGCCTACCTCGGTCACGGTCTCTCAGACGTACTATGCCTCCTCCTCCGACCCTTCCTCCTCCTCCACCTCCTCCTCCGAATTACCATCCGTGGGCACGGCGCCTTCAGTCGGTAGCTCTAGGTGCAGCAGCAGTGCCGTGGCTAAGCGCCAGCAGGTGGTGCTCAAACTGCTGAGCTTAGGTGACAAAAGGCACACTGCCCAAGAACTATTACAGGGCATCATGGCGCAGACCGATCTGTGGCTGGCACCGCTGAACCTCAAGCCAGGCATGGTTGTGTGTGACAACGGGCGTAACCTGGTGGCGGCTCTGCAACTCGGCAGACTGACACATGTGCCATGCCTGGCCCACGTGTTCAATCTCATAGTTCAGCAGTTCCTCAAGACATACCCCAATCTGTCTAATTTGCTCACCAAGGTGCGCCGCATCTGTGCGCATTTCCGCAAGTCGACCACAGATGCTGCCACTCGCAGGGCAGCGCAGCGCCGCCTACAACTGCCCGCTCACCGACTGTTGTGCAATGTGCCCACAAGATGGAATTTGACATTAAACATGTTATCGGGAGTTTACCAGCAGCGCACATCGATTGTAGACTGCCAGATGTCAACTTCCACCAGAACTGGTAGTCAGGTCACTCAGATTCCTCAAGTCTACAATGAGGAGTGGACGTGGATGTCTGATATCTGCCAGGTGTTGAGCAACTTTGAGGAGTCAACACAGATGGTCAGCGGCGATGCCGCCATTATCAGCCTCACCATCCCGCTGCTTTGCCTGTTGAAAAACTCACTGCTCAGCATCAAGTCGGATGCTTTGCGCTTGTCACAAGAGACGGTGGAGGAAGATACGTCGCTTGATAGCCAGAGCACCCTCCGGTCTGTTTCTCAGCGCGTATCGGAGGAGGGGGATGAGGAGCAAGAGGAGGAGAATGTCGGCAAGACAGAAGAGGGTACCAATGCTCAGTCCTTCTTAACTCTTGAGCGTGTATGGGCTGAAGAGGAGGAGGAAGAGGAGGAGGAGGAGGAAATGGAGGCAGGCCAGTGAGGAGAGGGAATTCTTGCGTGTTGGGACTCTGGCGCACATGGCAGACTTTATGTTAGGCTGCCTATCCCGTGACCCTCGCGTTAGAAGCATTTTTTCAAACACCGATTACTGGGTGTTCACTCTCCTGGACCCACGGTACAAGCAGAACCTTTCCACTCTCATCCCTGTAGAGGAAAGGAGTATGAGAGTGAATCAATATCAACAGGCCCTGGTGCACAAGCTGAAACAATCCTTCTCATCTGACGCCGCTACTGGCAGAGGGCATGGTTCTGTGGGCCAAGTAGCGGGGGAGAGGAGGCGAGCAGGCAGCTTGTCCAGCACTGGCAGGGGAACGCTCTCCAAGGCCTTTGCCAGTTTTATGTCACCCCAGCAAGACACTGTCACCTGTCCCCAGTCTAGGCAGAGTAGGGGTGAGCTTTACAGAAAGATGGTGAGGGAGTACCTAGCTGACCATACCAACGTCCGTAACGATCACTCTGCTCCATACAACTACTGGGTTTCAAAGCTGGACACGTGGCCTGAACTGGCGCTGTACGCCTTGGAGGTGCTGGCCTGCCCTGCCACTAGCGTGTTGTCAGAGCGGGTATTCAGTGCAGCTGGTGGCGTCATCACCGATAAGCGTACACGCCTGTCAACTGACAGCACTGACAGGCTGACGCTTATTAAAATGAACAAAGCCTGGATTCCACTGGAATTCAAATCTCCTCCGGGGGAAAGCAGCTAAAGATTAATATTACTTATGTATCCGATTCTTCTTCTCTACTCCTCCTACTCCTCCTCCTCCTTGTCGTCTTTGCCTGACGCTGATCCAAAACGCAATTTTTTAGAGGGCCAACTGGCACTCTTTAACGACAATTTTTCAGGAGGGCCCCCTACAGGCCCTCTCTCCAAACAATTTTTCCGGAGGGCCACCTACAGGCCCTCTCTCTAAATATTTTTTACGGAGGGCCACCTACAGGCCCTCTCTCTAAACAATTTTTCAGGAGGGCCCCCTACAGGCCCTCTCTCCAAACTATTTTTCCGGAGGGCCCCCTACAGGCCCTCTCTCCAAACAATTTTTCCGGAGGGCCCCCTACAGGCCCTCTCTCCAAACAATTTTTCCGGAGGGCCCCCTACAGGCCCTCTCTCCAAACAATTTTTCCGGAGGGCCACCTACAGGCCCTCTCTCCAAACAATTTTTCCGGAGGGCCACCTACAGGCCCTCTCTCCAAAAATTTTTCTGAAGTGTCAACTACAGACACTGTAAAACAATGTTTCAGGAGCGTCAAACAGACAGTCCAAAACAATTTTTCAGGAGGTGCAAGTACCGACATTTAAAAAAAAAAATTTTTGCTGAGGGTCGACTTTATGTACTCCGATAAGAAAAAACAATTTGGGAGGCTCAACAAAAGCCATTTCACTGCATTCTCAGTCGGACAAAGTCATTGGTGGTGTAACCGCCATGTTGCGTCAGGCTAAATTTTTGGGTGGCTCACCTGCTACCTCATCTAACTTGGTCACTTGTTGGTGTCACCGCCATGCTGTGTCAGGCTTATGCCTGCATCGTGTGGCTGGGGATAGGAGAGCAGTGCCAGCATGGGCATGCGTGATGGACCTTCGTTGCACCTAGTTGGGTGCTTCCCTAACATGTGATGGGCATGTGCCTCGCCTTTCTTGGTCTGGGTGAGCACAATTGCCATGAGGGTAACCACCAGGCTGTTGCAGGAGAATTTGGGGTAATGGTGGGATTAGGCAGCCTCAGAGGCATCCATGCATGCTGCCCCTGCTGTTTCCTGTCCATTTCCATGGTGTTTCCATCATTTTCTGATGTTTCCAGGTTTTCACCCAGCCTTCCCTAGGTAGAGCCTTGGTCCCCTGCAAAAAATGCTCGAGTCTCCCATTGACTTCAATGGGGTTCGTTACTCGAAACGAGCACCCGAGGATCGGGAAAAGTTTGTTTCGAATAACGAGCACCCGAGCATTTTAGTGCTTTCTCATCTCTAATGTCCATACTTGTGTCTGGCACTGCAGCTCAACCCTTTCAAGTAAATGTGTCCAATATATAGTACCAAGTTGGCATGAATGAATATATCAGTGTATTTGTACTGCAGTGAAATGCCTGTATTTCTTCTGCCCTCTTCTATTTTGATAGGTATCCCTTGACCTGTGATTGAGCCATCAATGTAAAATAACAGAAACTTTGTAAATCACCACATCATTTTGGACCTATCAACCAACATGAAGTTGCAAGGTGGTTGTGCACTTTAAAGAGCACCAGCTGGTCGAATCAACCCTAACACATTAGAAATACTGTCTGGTAGGGTTGATCCTGCAAATTAAATGGTACCTGTCTTCTAAACGCTATTTCTATTCTTTATGCAAATGAGGACTTCAGAGCACTGAGGGGAGGGGCCTAGCCCCTCCGTGTACTCCACCATCTCAGCTTTCCAGTGATGGCCACGCCCTTCAATACACTGCAGCCCTCATTTGCATAAGGAATACAAGTATTTTTTCTCAGGAACATCACAACCAGTTTTCACAATCAGCAGAAACACGGATACCAGCCCATGTGCGTTCCGCAATTTGTGTACCACACATGGCCGGCACTGTCACAGAAAATGCCTATTCTTGTCCACAATTGCAGACAAGAATAGGACATGTTCTTTTTTTTTTTTTGTGGGGCCATGGAACAGAACTACGGATGTGTACAGCACGTGGTGTGCTGTGTGCATCTTTTGCGGCCCCATTGAAATGAATGGGTCCACACCCGTTCCGCAATTTGGCCGCAATACAGCTGTGTGAATGGGCCCTTACCCTTACAAGGTAGTATGGTTGGTTTAATAGGGCTGCTGAGACATGCTCTTTAAGTCTATAACTTTAAGCCTTTAGCAGAATAAGCATTACAGTAACTTGTCTAGTTAATATCCAAAGACAGAAAGATTTGTTATAAATATCTGAAGTAAAACTACAATGAAGCAGATGTGTCCAAACCATTTATTGCTTAATTTCTAGGACATTAATGCAACCTGTCAGTGATCTACATAGCATCTAAACGTGACGGCCTGCGTTCAATATGTGGGTGTTTAATATCCCAGAATGTGCATTTATCTGCTATTTTACTCCTTATCCTCTGTGATTAGATCACTTTTGCCTCTAGGTTACTTGCAGTGTTTTTTATTTTTTTTATTACTGGCTACACCCATTGTCATTGCTAGACGTGAATAGAAAGGTCAGCCACAAACATACCGTTATCATGGGACCCAGGCAGGTTATTTATCTCATGCAGCAATTATCTGTCAGTCTTATCCTTGCTCAGAATACCTAGTTGTTTGACCTCCTATTTAATCTGTCCTGTGAGATAATTCTCTTCCTTTCAGTCAGTGCTCCATGAGGAATATCTATTTTTAGTTTTTGTAGGAAAAAGGCCATTGCTGAATAAAAATGGTAGAAAATTTCCCTTAATGAATACATAATAAGGAACAGAGCATGTCCCGTGGCAGCCCACAGGAGGATGCTTAGGGCAGAGAGGATAGGAACAGTGGCTGAGGCAATGAGGTTGGTCTTAGTCCTCAAGGTGGCTGATCCTACTCCAACTCTCCCTCAGGTCATGTGGGCAGTGAATGGTGGGGTGCAACCCTTATTCCCCTTGAGGCACACCTTGAACTTTGAGGATCTTCTGACTGGTGGTGTCTGGGGTGTCCTTGGTCTTAGGTGGACGTGTGGCAGGCTGCAAAGCAGGAGAGAGAGGAAAGATCTTGGGGTCAGAAGTGATGAACAATGACCAGGCCATCTTGATGATAACAAATAAAGTTGCTCTTTACTGAATTGTGTTGCAGTTCAGATACAAGCAGTAGGCACAGTTCTGCAGTATATCATAAAGTAGACTTTTTCTAAAGGTTGTCTTTAGGAGGTAGCTGTAATAATGGTCCTTCCTGAGACTCTCTCTATGGATGCTAGCAATCTTCCCAAATGACCACAGGTGTGCAAACTCTAAAACTTTCTGTAATGCCCAAATCTGCACAGCGCAGTCCTAAATCAGATGGTCAATCTGTCTCAGAACTGTGGTAGCCGGAAGAAGCATGTTAACCCTTACCACATGCAGCAAAGCCCAAAGCCATAAGTGTGTGTTACCTTTGCTGTCTCAGTTCAAACGTGGCCTTAATGGGCCTCCACCTTCGGCAGTAATTCAGTGTTTCGTTCTCTTAGAGGTTAATCATTGAGTTGTTTTTCTGGCATTGTTCCACTCTCAAGAATGGTGTTTTCCTAGAGAAAAAAAAATCTTTTTAGGCCTACTTGGTTGCAGCAAACACCCAACAAGTCTTTTCTCTTGCTTGTTCACTAGCAAACTCTCTCATCAAGGAGTCTGGTCCAGCCTGTCTCTCAGTAACTACACCAAGAATTGCCAATTTAACTATTTCCTACCTATACATATCCTTTTGGGATACACAGTGCATGGTTTACAGTTAGCATAGCAGTAGATATAAGTCAGAATGAACCCTACAATGAATCACAACATTAACCCCTTTAGCAGCGATCCATATCTTGCTCATAGCAGGATAATGATGCAAGCCAAACTTTGTTCCAAATCTTTGGTAGATTGGATTTTGCCTTTTCCACACCTTAGGCTACTATCACACTAGCGTTTTTAAATTCCGGTATTGAGTTCCGTAATAGGGGCTCAATACCGGAAAAAAACGCTTACATTTTGTCCCCATTCATTGTCAATGGGGACAAAACTGAACTGAAGACAACGGAATGCTCCTGAAAGCATTCCGTTCCGTCTTCAGACCGAAGAACTGAAGAACTTGGTCCAGGCATCTGCACCAAGACGGATCCGGAATGACCCCCAATGCAAGTCAATGGGGACGGATCCGTTTGGTGTGACCACAATGGTAAACGATCTGCCCTCCATTGACTTTCAATGGAGTTCAGGACGGATCCATCACCACATACATACATACAGACAGACATACATACATACACACACATACACATACACACAAACACATACATACTTACATACTCCAGGCAGGCAGGCCGCACGGCAGGCAGGCCGCACGTCTTCATGACCAGGAGGCGCGCCGCTATGATGATTCCCTACAGCGCCCAGCAGAGGGCGCTATGGGGAATCGTCATAGCTGGACGCCTCCTGGGCGTGAAGACGTGCGGCCTGCCTGCCTGGAGTATGTAAGTATGTATGTGTTTGTGTGTATGTGTGTGTATGTATGTTTGTCTGTATATGGTACTGTTCCGGCCCCACACATGTCCCTGCGACAGTCCGGATCCGGCGGCACCCTTCACCTGCCGGATCCGGACTGCCGCTAGTGTGAAAGTAGCCTTAATCAAGCTGGAACCCCTTTCTTCATAGTGTAAGCTACATGATAAATCAGGATTACACCCATACTATATCTACCAGACAAAATCATTCACTCTGGCAGGACGTAGGTCAGCAGTGATAATGGGCTTTGTACTATAACATTGGCCTGTAACTTATGGAAGGGATTGGAGATGGCATGGACATGACATAACTTTTTGCAGAAATGGCTGCAGACACACATTGGCAATTTTTTTTCATGAACATTCTTAACATTTCTGTCTCTGGACTTTTTTGGCCTTTGGGGAACTAATAGTGCAGTTGGCTGATCAGCCAAAGGTACAGTCAGATAATGGCTCAGGCATTTGACGAATTGCCAGATTTAATCTTCTGGCCATCTTAATATGTCCCTGCTTGAGGGAACGGAATATTTCAAGACCTAGTCTAGTCGAGACAGTCTACTACAAAGGAAAGAGACTCAAGAAGTCCTGTTAACATAATTTCCCTTGGAAAGAAATCCAAATATGGTAGTGATGAATTTGCCATAATGTTATTTCATTAGTCCTCCAGCAAATACAGTAGATGCATTACATGTCCCCTATTGAAATCAATGGGCTGTACATGTAAGGGTGGGATTACATGACGATCTTGGCTGTGACACATATCACGTGACCAAGAATCACTTTGTAGCAGTGCAGCCATTGAACTGACTCGCAAGTTTAGACAAAGAATGACAAAAAAATCCAGCATCGTTGGAGTCTCACAATGACCCTGTTTAATTCAATGGCAGCACTGCAACACAGAGATCCTTGGTTGTACAATTGGTGTTGAGGCCAAGATTGTTATGTAGCCCCAACCTCTACTGAATGACTTTTTCCTCTGTCAAAGAATCTGAGCAGGATCTCTCACCTATTACTTTCATATGCCTAAATAGGCACATTAATAGAAGCTGTCTCGTGGTAGGTTTGCATGTTGCATTTTTGTCACTGTAAAAAAAAAAAAAAAAAAACAGAACAAAAAACGCATTGTAAAAACTGCATTTCTTCTTTTACCATGAATGCTGCGCTTTTGCAATGTGGTAATTGCACAGGTGACTTTTACCGGCAAAACACATTGGGGGAAATTTACTGTATCATGAGGGAAATATCTGAAGTCAGTTTTGCTTAAGTCTGTCGCTGGCAGCAAAAGTGAGTACACCCCTAAGTGAAAATGGCCAAATTGTGCCCAATTAGGCATTTTCCCGCCCCAGTGTCATGTGACTTGTTACAAGGTCTCAAGTGTGAAAGGGGAGCAGGTGTGTTAAGTTTGGTGTTATCGCTCTCACACTCTCTCATACTGGTCACTGGAAGATCAACATAGCACCTCATGGCAAAGAACTCTCGGAGGATCTGAAAAAAAGAATTGTTGTTCTACAGAAAGATGGCCTAAGCTATTAGAAGACCAAAACCCTGAAACTGAGATGCAGCACAGTGGCCAAGACCATATGGCGGTTTAATAAGACAGGTTCCACTCAGAACAGGCCTCTCCATGCTCGACCAAAGAAGGTGAGTGCACATGCTCAGCATCATATCCAGAGGTTGTCTTTTCAAAATAGACATATGAGTGCTGCCAGCATTGCTGCAAAGGTTAAAGGGGTGGGGGTCAGCCTGTCAGTGCCTAGACCATACTCCAGGCACTGCATCTAATTGGTCTGCATGGCTGTCATCCCAGAAGGAAGCATCTTCTAAAGATGATGCACAAGAAAGTCCGCAAACAGTTTGCTGGAGACAAGCAGACTGAGGACATGGATTTCTGGAACCACGTCCTGTGGTCTGATGGGACCAAGATAAACATATTTGGTTCAGATGGTGTAAAGCATTTGTATCGGCAACCAGGTGAGGAGCACAAAGAAAAGTGTGCCTTGCCTACAGTCAAGCATGATGGCGGGAGTGTCATGGCTTGGGGCTGCATGAGTGCTGCTGGCTGTGGAGAGCTACAGTTCATTGAGGGAACCATGAATGCCAACATTTACTGTGAAATACTGAAGGGTAAAGGTGCTGGACTGGGCATGCATGTCACCAGACCTAAACCCTATTGAGCATCTGTGGGGCATCCTCAAACGGAAGGTGGAGGAGCGCAAGGTCTCTGACATCCACCAGCTCTGTGATGTCCTCATGGAGGAGTGGAAGAGGATTCCAGTGGCAACCTGTGTAGCTCTAGTGAACTCCATGCCCAAGAGAGTTAAGGAAAATAATAGTGGCCACACAAAATATTGACACTTTGGGCACAATTTGGCCATTTTCACTTAGGGGTGTACTCATGGTTCAGACATTAATGGCTGTGTGTTGAGTTATTTTGAGGGCACACCAAATATACACTGTTATACAAGCTGCACACTGACTACTGTACATTGTATAAAAGTGTCAGATCTTCAGTGTTGTCCCATGAAGGTAGAATAAAATATTTACAAAATGTAAGAGGTGTACTTGCTTTTGTGAGATACTGTATATGAGAAAGATTAGAGAATCAATTCTCTCCTTGTATTCTATGGATCAGCAAATGATCAAATCAAGTTAATCAGTGAAACTGAGTAGTCAATGAACTCCTTTGTAATCTCAAGCTGTTCTCTCCTCCCCTACTTTATATTCTACATGTACAGTAATTCTGTGGTTACTCTATGTTCTACACTTGTCTCCCCACACTTTATATTTTTCCTGTATTTGATTGTATATGTTGGATACATTTTTCAAATTTACAATTTTTGGCCCAAATGGCATTCATTCCATTGGCCCAAACAAAGCAGATGACATTTACATCTTTATGTCTATAGCCAACCTTAGCAAATCTACATGTTCTTAGTATTTGAACACTCGAGCAGGAAAAAAAAGATATTCTTTAATATATTATTAGAAGAATGAACTGGATGCATTTAGTGGTCCAGGGAGAGCGACTTGGACTATTAGCTCCTCGTGATATGGTGATGATAGATGGATGACCTAGCTCTTCTAAATGTATTTTCACCTCATTAGTTTGTAAATTGCCCTTGCTATGTGCAATGGGCTGAGAAGCTATTCTAAATCCATTTGTTTCATGTTTGTTTAGATGCAATAAACTTGAGATTTTTACCTTTTTTACTTATTCATTTACAACACCTACAAAACTCTTGAAGCATCTGCAAAGGACTAAAATCAGACAGGTAATAACGATTGTTAACTTTCTGCTCTTCAACAGGTGATTATTTTATACTTTGATCCGAGCACCTTTCGCTGCATTCTTCTTCGATGGGTTCGCCTTTTAGGATTTGCGATTGTCTACGGAACTGTGACATTAAAGTTATACAGGTATCATGCTTTCTACTCAATATCCTAAACAATTAATTTATGATATTTATACAGTATAATATTTCATATTTCTAGTATCAGATATGTATAGATTTTACAGTTTCTCCTGTAGCTTTTACATTTTCTAGTCACATGTCTCATTTAAAGGGAGTCTGTCAAGTCCAAAAGCAGTTTCAAAGTAAGCAGATGACCACGTAGGTTAAGTGCCCTCAAGCATATCAATAAATTTCTTGTATAAATGTGGTCCTCTGATTCTGAATAGTGATGAGAGAAGTTTTGAAAAATTACATTTGGTCAATTTGCCGAACTTCGACTAGAAATTCGATTTGTTACAAATTAGTCACAAATTGCTATAAATCAGATGTACCCGTACGTCACGGTGGGAATGTATGGATTGGGCTTCTGCATTCAGCCTGCTTCATACATGGTGGGTGATTAGTGTGATTAGGACAAGAGATCAAAAGGTTCTAGCCCCCTAAGGGGGTTAAAAGTTGTCACTGTAAAAGTAAAAAAAAAAAAGTTTAAATAACCCCTCTTTCCCAATTTTACATATTAAAAAAAAAAATAAATATATATATTAGGTATTGCCTTGTTCGAAAACTTCAGAACTATTAAAATCTTAATAAAAATGTAATGTCCACTGATTCACTGATCAGTCAGTCATCTGTCATAATGGAAAAGAATTGAAAACACACAATTCACCGTTTTTTTAGTCAAATTTTTTTTCATATGGCTATATGAATGGAAAATTGAAAAAGTTATGGTTACTGGAACTATGGGAGGAAAAAACAAGAATGCAAAAACAAAAATGGGCCCCAGACCCCGTACTATATGCTCTGAAAACAATATAAGCAATGAAACACGGACTGAGAAATAAAATATAAAAATGTACACATTAAAATTGTTAATGGCTCTGTTCTGTCAAATGGGAAACTACAGAAAAAACTGAAATTATTTTGTAACCCTGTAGACATGAATCCTTTTAAAAAAAGAATGATTTCAAGTGTAAAATTGAAAACTATAAAGATATATATACTATACTATGAACCAGATGGTATTTTGCTTTAAACATGTATTACGGTTAATACCAGATGGGCCGAACATGGTGGATGGATCAAACATGGCTGCAGTATTATTGCTATAAAGAACAAGAGCCTGAAAACTAGTAGCTGCCATGTAATATTTTAGCCAAACTGGTAGTTGCTGGTATGGGGTTAGGCTGGTTAGGTGTGTGGCACAATATGCCAATTATTGCTGTTGTGGCTTACAATATCCTGAAAAAGCTCCTTTTGTATGAGAATTACATAAAGGGGCCACATGGGGCCAATAGAAGACCACTATATATTTTTTACCTAGTAATTAAAGTTATACTTACGTTTAACCCTTTGCATCCTGAAACTACATATGAAGAGTACCTCATTGTGCAGCAGGTGACAGTTTCATCCAACGAACTGTTAAAAGAGGAGAGAAAAACAGTCATGGGACGTTCCCGAGTGACACAAAAAGAAAGGCCCCCCCCTACCCGCTAGTTGTGAATCCACTTCTCCAACCCCAACCGCTCTCCTACCCTACAGGGCGAAGAACCCTTGGAAGAAAGCAGTCATGTCTTCTCTATTTCTGGACAATCCCTTTAAGCATCTCTAATAAGTGTTTACACCAATGGGGCAAATTTGTCAAAAGCTATTAAATTCTCTCTAAAGATGCAAAGATTACATTAAAAATAGTGCTTGGGTATAAATTAAAATGATGAAAACCATTTTTATACATTATTCCTGTGCTGAGATATGATTAATCCTTAAATAATACAGCCAATTTTCATCTTTTCATCCTCAACTGCTAACAGCCATAATTTATTTTTCCTCCATATGAAGCCTCTTTTGCAGCATCAGCTGTCATTTTTTGAAGGAATAATTTACTTTTGGTGTTCACTGTACGGTAAAACTTACATGTTAATTTTATTGTGACAATAACACATTTAGTTTTATTATGTTTTACTTTTTATTAGTACAATTGTAAGGTACATATGATTTTTTTTAAAAAAATCACTTTTCAGTCCATTCTTTTTGGGAGGCAAGGTGTCTAAAACAAAGTAATCCTAACATTATGCATTGTTAAGGACGTTTACTGTGTGAGATAAATAACATGATATTTTAGCCATTTGAGGACAGGGTGATTTTCCGTTTTTTTACATTTGTTTTTTACTTCTACCCTTCACAGAGTCATAACTTTTTTATTTTTTTTTACTTTTTTGTATGGAATAAATACATTTCTATTTTAATAGTTTGGGCATTTTAGCATACAGAATACCTATGTTTATTTTTTTATTATTTGTTTTTATTTTTATTATGGAGAAAAGAGATAATGTGAATTTTTATAATTTTTTAAAACTTTTTTCACACTTTTACACTTTTTAAAAGTGCCCCTAGGGGACTTGAACATGCGATCATCAGATTGCTTCTCTCATAGATTGCAATGAATTATCATTGCAGTCTATGGGAGTTGTGCTGTGTTCCTATGGAGCTGAACCAGGGTAAGAATGTCTCCCCTGATCATGGGTGCCATATTTAAAGTGTAGACATCTTCTACAGACATCTGTAGATATCTTCCATACATGTCCTCAAGGGGTTCATAGGGGCAAATAGCAATTCATGCATAACTTCTAGTGCAAATAATAAAGGAATGGCAGAGCCATAAGAATAGATGTTCCATAATTGTTATTACATGGGGAATGCATGAAGCTATTAAAATAGACATGTCAGGAGTGATGAAAGGTCCTCTTTAAAGACATAACAATACCAATTATGTTCATTTTATATTTATATTTTTTACATGATAAATAAGGAATGGGAGGGGTTAAAACTTTTAATATTTGGGTTTTATTTTTACATTTTAAAAAAAGTATTTTTTTAACCTTAATTTGTAGGGAATTGGAACATGCAACTGTCTGATCAATGGTTTGATGGTATTAATGTACTGCAGCGTACTGGGCTTTTATTATTATCCTGTTACACCCTACATCTGTTAGGGTTTATTAGTCTCTAACTGCCATGAAAACTGATCTGCACCCCTGAAATTGTGTCATAGGCGGGTAGCAAAAGGTGGTCAGATGAAACCAACTCACTCTGTCTCACTGCTCAGATGTCGCAGATTTTATTCAACACGGGTGATGCTAGAGAAGCCAGTCACCGTCGCGGCCTGCTATTGGCTTCTGGATGTTTTGATTGGGGGAGATGCAGCGGTGGCCATGCAGGGATCCAGAGGGAGGCGGGTCCAGGAACCGGATAGTTATTATCTATAGATGGGGCCCAGGCATTCTGAGGGGGATTTCTAGTATTGGATAACCCCTTTAAGGGTGCACAACAGGTATAGTGTCGTCCCTTTCCTTCAATTTTGCCAGTTATGTACGCACATTTGGTCACAACAATGTTTTTGTAATTTCAATCCACACAAGTTCCCTATGACAGCATTGTGGAGAAAGGACATGATATAATCAAAAATTCAGAATCCCTCTGTTATGAAACTTTAACTTTGGAGCTTAAAGAGGACCTTTCACGGATTTGAATTACTGTAGATAAATACCTCTTGTCCCGGGGTACCCCCCGCTGATGCTGCCACTCTGCCTAGTTTTTTAAAATACAGCTCCTACTCCCCGCTGTGCCCGCCTGTAGTTTTCGCGCATCGGTACAGGGAGGAGGAGACGCCGGCATTTCTCAATGGGCGTCTCCTTCTCCCTGGCTGTGCCGCGATCCAATCACAGCGGAGAGCGTCACAGCCAGGGAGAAGGTGAGGTTTTTTTTTCTCCCTGGCTGTGACGCTCTCCGCTGTGATTGGATCGCGGCACAGCCAGGGAGAAGGAGACGCCCATTGAGAAATGCCGGCGTCTCCTCCTCCCTGTACCGATGCTCAGTATTTACATACTGAGAGCGAAAACTACAGGCGGGCACAGCGGGGAGTAGGAGCTGTATTTTAAAAAACTAGGCAGAGTGGCAGCATCAGCGGGGGGTACCCCGGGACAAGAGGTATTTATCTACAGTAATTCAAAACCGTGAAAGGTCCTCTTTAAACTATGAATTATATCTCAGCATAGATGGAAATAAATTATGGTTTTTACATTTTAATTTATGCTAGAGGGTCTTTATCCATTTTTTGTCTCCTAAGACTCTTTTAATATCTATAAAGGGTATTTTCTATCATTCAGAGAAGCAAGCCTTGGCAGTGATGCTTTCCTCCTGCTGTCATTCTATGATTTTTTCATGTAATTAGTGCAGTGCTTCCTCACTACTTTCCTCTTGGCTGTCCTATTTGGCAGCAAAGTTGTCATCTGCTCTATGACAGACTCAACAAACCTCAAGGGTTTACAGTCTGTTCTCAGGTCAATGCGTGTTTCTTTACGTAATATTTTCCACAATACTGTACTTGCTTTTTCTACTCTAGTTAGAGCTCAATTCATACGCTGATTTTGTTACTATGTTTTTATAGTATCCGAATTCTATTTTGCTAGTAGATGAGCGAAGTTTTCAAAAATTAAATTTGCCAGCTTTGCCGAACTTCGTCAAGAAATTCTATTTGTTACTTATTACTTTGTCACAAATCACTTTTCATTGTATGGAGCTGACGCAATGATGGTCGCTGTTACTGATGACATCACATGCACGGCTAGCGTGATCACATGGTGACATCTTCACGCTTGCCGCAGGTTCTTTGGCAGGTTTTCTTCAATCAAGATGGGAGCAGATGGCCTCTCTGCGATCGAGTGAATGAGTGAAGTGAGTGAAGTATAATTTTTTTATTTTCAGCCACCATTTTAGGAAACATTGATTCATTACCATGAAATTCAGCTTCACAGCAAATTTTTTCTAAACTTCAGAAAAAAATTCCTCTTCGGGAGCATCGATTTGCTCAACACTATACATAGTCACAGATCCTCCGAAAAGGCACAGGAGGAATCTATTATGAGGGTAGCTTTTGAAGTCGGTTTGTGCTTGATTTTGTGTTCATGTACCTTGCATCCAATTTATCAAATGCCACACATGGCTTGATAAATTTGGCACGTCTTTAGCTCCCCCTAGTGGTTTCTGCAGGCAATCAGAATTAAAAAAATTCCTGAGGATTTAACTGATATTCTGACAACTATAAATATATATGAAAAAGAATAGTCGTCACAATGTTGACCCTAAAAATAACATGGTATTAAAAGATGAACATTCACTTATTTAAGCTTATGTCTGGTATCTGGGACCCCCAAGTGTGCTTTAGATTAATGCTGCATTTACAATGCTCAATTGTCAGGCAGAAGAGAGAACATAGTTTCCCAATAATTTGACCATGTAAACGTGCTGCAGATCAACCTATGAACAAGCAAAATGCTAGTTCATCAGATGAAATGATTTTTGGAGTGGACACCACAATCATTTTTTCTAGACATAAGATACTGTACACATTGATCTGCTGCCTAGAAACAATAAATTTGTATGAGGGCAAGTGATAGCAGCAGCCATCGCTCATCCTCATATGGTAGAGGTGACCACTGCATGTCATTGCAGCTCTTCACCTCCACTAGCGAGAAGACAGTTATCAGGAAGGAACACTTCCTTCCCTATAATTGTCTGCTGTTTGGCACAGTGCAAATGTGCCTTAAGGGTATGGCCACACATTCAGGTTTCCTGATGCAGTTCTGGAAGCCAAAACCAGGAGTGAATACAAAAGAGAAGTTGTATCTTCTTTTTTATGCTTTTCATCCTTTTATGACCCACTGAGCTGGGGTCCCAAAACTGCAACAGGAAACTTGACATGTGGCTGTCTGTGCACCATTAAGATTAGGCTACTTTCACACTGGCGGCAGGCCTGATCCGGCAGGTGAAGGGTGCTGCCGGATCAGGCCTGCCGCAGTGACATGTGTGGAGCCGGAACCGCGCTCCGGCCCCACACATGTCACACAGTACATACATATACATACACATAAACATACACACACATATAGACATACAAACACACATACATACTTACATGCTCCCCGGCAGGTCTTCGGAGCGTCAGGACGGCTCACACAGGTCACGATTCCCCACAGCGCCCTCTGCTGGGCGCCTGGTGGAATCGTCAGATGACGATTCCACCAGGCGCCCAGCAGAGGGCGCTGTGGGGAATCGTGACCTGTGTGAGCCGTCCTAACGCTCCGAAGACCTGCCGGGGAGCATGTAAGTATGTATGTGTGTTTGTATGTCTTTATGTGTGTGTATGTTTATGTCTGTATGTGTCTGTGTACCCGGATCCGTAATGGACTCCATTGAAAGTCAATGGAGGGCGGATCCGGTTACCATTATGGTCACACCAGACGGATCCACCCCCATTGACTTGCATTGGGGGTCATTCCGGATCCGTCTTGGTGCGGATGCCTGGACCGGAGAGCAAACCGCAGCATGCTGCGGTTTGTTCTCCGGTCTGAAGACGGAACGGAATGCTTTCAGGAGCATTCCGTTGTCTTCAGTTCAGTTTTGTCCCCATTGACAATGAATGGGGACAAAACTGAAGCGTTTTATTCCGGTATTGAGCCCCTATGACGGAACTCAATACCGGAATTTTAAAACGCTAGTGTGAAAGTAGCCTTAGTGTCAGGATGCATTCATTCTCAATATCAGTCAAGGTTAAAGACAACCTTAAAGGGGTTCTCTCACTTCAAAAAATAGCATTTATTATGTAGAGAAAATTAATACAAGGCACTTACTAATGTATTGTTGTTATCCATATTGATTCCTTTGCTGGCTGGATTCATTTTTCCATCACATGATACACTGTTCATTTCCATGGTTATGACTAGTGTTGAGCAAATTTCAGGGAAAATGTGATTCACCGTAAAGCCGAATTTCCTTGTGCTTCATGGTAACGAATCGATGGGACAGTGAACCACACATAGGCTAGTGCTTATTCCTATAGTGTGCAAGCATAACAGGGTGGTCGTAGCCATGGAAATAAGCAGTGTATAATGTGATGGAAAAATGGATCCAGCCAGCAAAGGAAGCAATATGGAGAATCACAATACATTAGAGAGTGCCTTGTAATAACTTCCTCTGCATAATAAATGGTATTTGCTGATGTGAGACAACCTCTTTAAGATACAGAACACTTCTATAAAGAAGTACTGTGTGATATTGTGTGCAGTTGCTTGATATAAGGCCATGTAAAATGTTTCCCGCCATTTCTTTTTCCATTGAACACTGTAGAGTGAGGTTTGGTGTTTTACATTAATAAAAAATATTATTTTAATACTGTAATTTTGTAATAACCTACTGTAAAATGTCTAGTTTGCCTTTTTTCATGGAAGTATTACTTTCATTACATTACATATATTACTTTCATTACATTACTTGCAGAATATATTTTATTTATCGCTGTGTAAATATATAAAACTCTTCAAATACATATACAGGTACACTGTTACAAAAAACAGGATAAATACAAAGACTATTACATTTTAATATAAGACATAATGATAGCAAAATCTAAATTTAGTCTTTGTGGGATGGGATGGAATGGAATAAATCAATATCATTTTCCAAGAAATCAATAGTTCCTATGTCAAGATGCCTCAAGATGCATCATACCCCCCCAAAAAAATGGCAATACTGTAGATAAGACATGATTGAAATAAGTACTTACACACAAACACGTCATAAGTGGTTGATATTAGTGTTGAGCGAACATGTTCGGCCGAATACACTATTCGGCCGAACAAGGCGGTGCTTGCGACCACGAATACCGCGTGTGCACGAGCGCCATGCTCGAGTCCCCTCCCCGCAGGTTAATTATCCAATTAGCGTGCAGGAAGGTTCACTGTAATACCAGTAGCCATCTTAGCTACTGGCATTACACTGATTGGCTGGCCGGGAACCCGTCATCGGGTGCTATAAAGCACCCGGTGACATGTGACCAGCTCATACTGAGCCAGAGACAGCTGCTGCAAGCAGGGACAGAGAGTGTAGGGAGAGAAGCACGCTAGGCATGGATAGAAAACGCTCAGAAAAGACCCAAAAGCCTGTTTAAGGGCTACTGTATCTGGCACAAACTTTTATTTTTTTATATTTGAGGACTTTTAAGGTGTTGAAAATAGCACTAGGTGGCCTGCCATTAACGCCACAAGCACTGCTGCAGAAAGGAGGGACATAGAATGTAGGGAGAGAAGCACGCTAGGCAGGGATAGAAATCGCTCAGAAAAGACCCAAAAGCCCTTTTAAGGGCTATTATATCTGGCACAAACCTAATGCGTACAAATTTGTATGCTAATGCTAAGCATTGTGCGCTAATGCGTATGAATTCAGTTAATTAGCGTACGTTTACGAGTGAAAGGAGTGAAAGAGGATTCTGACCTTTTCCTATGAACCAGACACCCTCCCCATGCTGTTCCCTAACCATTTATGTGGTGTTTCCACCATTTTCTCACGTTTCCCTATCAACCAGACACCCTCCCCTCTGCAGAGCAGGGGGTGTCTGGTCTTCTCCCATTGACTTCCATTATACTCGGGTGCTCGACCGAGCACTCGAGCACCACCTAGTGTTCGGCCAGAGCACCCGAGCACCCGAACATCGGGGTGCTTGATCATCACTAGTTGATATATCTTTAGTAATTTGTTATCAGCCAATCAGAATTATCCCTAGCAGCAAGTGATTGACTTCAAATGAGTGATAGATTAGGTTGCGCTGGACCTTTGTTGCTTATTAAAGTTACAGTTATAGAACATGAAACCACTGTTGGATCCTCTTGTACGTTGGTGGGCCATTCCAACTGTGAAAAGAGTAAATAGTTGGAAGGGCAGAATATATATCCCAAGTGCTGGATGCCACTCTGCCTTAGCCAGAGTAGCCTGGCTATGGGGTCTTTCACACGAGCAGATCCTGTGCATGGAATCCGCTGCGTGAAAGAGTGTCAAGCCCCATTCTGGACAGCAGAGACACGGAGCATTAACATGATTGATAATGCTCTGTACCTCTCTGTGACCTTTTAACTACAAAATCACAGTGACAACTTTATCTCACTATGATTTTGTAGTAAAAAGATCACATAGAGGCACAGAGTATTATCAATCATGTTAATGCTCTGTGTCTCTACTGTCCGGAATGGGGCTTGGCTTTCTTTCACGCAGCGGATTCCACGCACAGAATCCGCTCGTGTGAAAGAGCCCTATGACAATGTTTTGGCCACTCCCTACAGTTGGACTTAGATTTATAGTTGCACTAATTGGTGACATTACAGTGGCCATACACATTAGATAGAAGTTGGTTGATGGTTGAACAGCAGATGAACAAACATCTGGGGAAAGTTTGTTTCACTGCACGCCCACACACATTTTAGACCATATTGGCCATCATAGTTCAATTAAATTAGGAACATTCTTTCAGAGAAACATTTTTCGACCTTGAAGAATCATTTTTTGAATTAAAGATCTTTTGTCCTACTAGCAGACAAAAATATTAAACATGGCTGACTTCTTTTAAGATGATAATGGTCTGTCATGGCTTGGCTAAAATAATTATTGGCACTTGGTCACCTGACAAACTATTATTTCGGTTGAAATCATTCATTTTGATCAACCAATGCATGACCATCTTTAGTCAGGTTTTGTGTAGACTTGGTTTTCATTTAAGGGAACTGGAGGAGATCTTCTAGTTGTCGTATCTTTGAATTAAAAAAAATTATTGCCCAGGCTAAAATTATCTACTATTTATGAAAGAACATTTGAGAAATAGATACTTGTGGGCAAGATGATTCTTTTCACTTGTAGGAGTCATTTTTTCATAGACTTATTAACTGTTTCACAGATACTTTGCCAGCTTCAGGACTTTGGTTTTCAACAGGAATGTTCCTTCTGTACATGAGCCCTATGGACCAAAGCTAAGACTCAGCAGAAAAGGCACAATTAGTTGAAATGTCTAGATATATGGAAGTTAATTAACAGATGGAAGGTTAGGAATGGTAGCAGCATGAGGAAGCCTCCATAAGAGCAGGAGAACTTTAAAGTAGTGTAATGTTTCCAAGAAAACACCTATTGCTCTGCACCCTAAACTTCTCATAGGGACATTGCTTGGATCACAGAAACCAGATTGCTCTATGGTATTTGGCTTTAAGGCATTTTTCATTCTAGACAGACTCTTTCCATATGTTCCACTTGGACATATAAATGTAATGGGAAGGATCTCCTTTTATTGATACCCAGCTTATCACTGGAGGATCCTTTATAAAGATAGCATTTGCTTGATGTTGACAACTCTTTTAGATCATGACAGTTAGAATGTAGAGGACACCAATACCCAATTTTACTAACCTTTGGTACAGTAGAAGTATGTATGAACTTGTAAGTCATTTCTGTTAAAGCACAATCAAAGTAAACAGTGACACATTTAAAGGGGTTGTCTTAAACTCAAGACAGCACCATTTTATGGCTCTTGGTCCAGATTTGCAACCCTCTGATGATCAATGTTATCGCCATGGGGAAATGAATGGACATCTTTGTGACTAGTTTTCAATCACGCTCATAGAGGAGGGTCTCAAATGGTTCTTCACAGTTACCTCAAGCATCCCAGTGACAAAATAGGGAAGACGGAAATAAGTTATCTCATTAAGACAAAACCTTTAAAGGGTTTATACTTACCTGCTTCATGCTTCTCCAGCCTTCCGCTCTTCTGCTACTTTCTCCATCTTGCAGTCCCCGCATTGTTTTCTTCCTATGTTCCATGGGCATGGTCACATGCACCAGTCCAACCAATGACTGGCTTTAGCAGTGATTTGATGCTTGTGGCCACATCACCACTCAAGACTGTCATTGGCTGAAGCAAAGCATGTGACCATGCACCACTGGATGAAAACAGTGCGGGGACTAGAAGATGGAGAAAGTGGAGACAGTTCGGAGAACAGGGGCGGCGTGGAACAGCTAATTATGAATCTTCTGTTTCAAGGGTTAGGCTGGGAGCACTTGCTGAAAAAAAATTATTATCAGAAAAAGCTATTTATTGATTGATGGATATTGTTCAGCACATATTATGCTTCTGATTACAGTATTATTAACAGGGAGCATGATTATATATTGTATGTTATATTGAAAACATTTGTGGACTAATATTTTCTTTTATCCAGAGTCTGTCCTATGTATGGCCCTCTTTGTTACTGAGAGCAGAATGATAGGTGAAAAATTTGAACTTTATTTTATTTTAGCATAAGGCCACAACAATATAGATGAACAAAGTTCTGAAAAATTTGATTGGGCTGCTTTGCCGAATTTCACAAAGAAATTTGATTCCTGACAAATGAATCTATCAGGATGCGCATTCTGTTGTATGTAGCGGGAGCAATGAAGGAGAACGGAAATTGCACCTCCTTTCCGTCATTGAACCCCTCATGTGCCACATTCATCGCTGATCGCTGCATCTGAGGCGATTAGTCAGGGTAAAAAAAGATTGAATAAATACTCATCTTATCCATTTGGTTGTGTAGAGGCCGTCATGGCCATCTTGATTGAAGACACCGTGAAAAATTTTGTACGGTGATGTGATGACGTCGTTACGCTGGCAGGGTGTGGTGACATCATCACTGATGACATCAGCGGGCCCACGTGGTGACTTGATACGTCACTCTGTGCAAGATCTTGTGCAGTTTCTGCAATCAAGATGGCTGCAACAGCCTCTTTGCGCACAAATAGATGAGGTGAGTATGTTGGGTTTTTTTTAACCACCATCTCAGGAAAAATAGATTTTTACCATGAAACATGAGAAAATTCGGCTTTCGTGGCGAATCCAATTTTTCCTGAAATTCGTATCGAAGTTAATTCATTTGGCTTCCATTTACTCAACAGTACACAACATAACTTTCTGAATTCACTACGGCTACTGGACATACAGGATAGCACTAGAGACACATTTTCCTTTCTTTTGGCGGAGAGCTATTTGCGTATGAACCATGGAGATAGATGCACTGATGAAATAGCACAACCAACACGTAATATGCTTTCTGATCCATTCAAGAACAAATTATAAACTGCATAATCAGCGACTAAATATTTAATTGAACACATACAGTGTTTGCATGTTCAATTAAACTCGTATATACTATGTATAAGCTGGCGCAAAGGTAAGGCTTTGCCTGAACCAATAATTCATAAGGAGATTAATGAGCAATCACACTGTGCTCATTCTACACTGCTGGGAGGGTTTTATCGGATTATAACAAAGAGAAAATAGCTGGAGAATTTTACTAGGATGTAAAAAAATAATGCATGGGAGTAATGAATATAAAGGCATTGTACCCCAATTAAATATTACATTTCTCTGTTAGATCAGAACAATCTTTCACTTGCAATCTTTGCTCCTGTGTCTAGATATTGCTGGTATATACTTTCTACAGCGCTCCCTGGTGTCCCCTTGATTCCTACTATGAAAATCTACCTTAGGGCTCATGCACACGTCCGTATGTATTTTGTGGTAGGCAAAAAAACGGATCTGCAAAAAATATGGATGACGTCCGTGTACATTCTGTATTTTGCAGAAAGGAACATCTGGCCCCGAATAGAACAGTCCTATCCTTGTCCGTAATGCGGACAATAATAGGACATCTTCTATTCTTTTGCGGAACGGAAATACGGACATATGGAAACAGAATGCACACAGAGAAACTTCCATTTTTTTTGCGGACCAATTGAAATGAATGGTTCCGGATACGGTCCGCAAAAAAAAACGGAATGGACACGGAAAGAAAATAAGTTTGTGTGCATGAGCCCTTATGCTGGTGAGAACCTGCTTCTAGTGCTCTGATTTTTATTAGCTGGCTCCACAATAGCTTGAATCACTCCACCAGCCATGTATAGGACTGAGCTTGTGTGACCAACGGAACTGAACAATTTAGGTGGACATCCTGAGAGGGAATCAGATGAACTCAAAATGATGCTATAGAAACAGAGTACAAGAGCAATATCTACACACAGAAAGGTTTTTAAAATAATAATTCTAATTGAAAAATGATGTTTTGCTTTGCATCGCCATATTCTGACACCCCTAACTTTTTTTATAGTTACGTCTACAGATCTGTGTGAAGGAGATCTGTGGATTTACTGATACCATTTTAGAGTGTGTATGACTTTTTGATCACTTTTTATTTGATTGTTTTGGCGAGGTGAAGCGATGAGGAAATGGTGAATCGGCCATTAGGTTTTTTTTCTATTTCGGTGTTTGCCATACAGGATAAATACTTTTATATTTTAATAGCTCAGCCATTTTGAAACACGGCAATGCCTATGATATCTATTTTTTATTGTTTATTTTAATTTTTATTATGGACAAGGGGGTGATTTGATCACTTTTTTAATATTGTTAAAAACTTTTTTTTTTTTTTTTACTTTTTTTTAAGTAACCCTAGACGACTATAAGCAATTATAAGACACTGCATTGAATTGCTATTGTTATGTTTTTATGGAAACCTGCCACCTGCAGACCTCCATAGGAATTACAGCTCTAAAAGCCATATTTTTTTTCAGATAGGTGAGGGCTTTCACAGACAACCAATGGCTCCTACTATCGCTGCACGGGTTTGCCATTCAGCACCCAGGAGCGCATCACTCCCAGGTTTTTGCTCTCAGATGCCATGGTCATATTTGACCAAGGCATCTGAGGGGTTACAGTGATAACAGACATTAGCCCTGAGTGATGTGTGAAACACCAAGCACCTGAAGGCTATGGCACTTGCTCTGCTCTGGAGTGGGCACCATTTTTAAACAGGCAACTTCCACCGTACATGCATGGCGCTGGTCATCAAGCAGTTAAATACTGGAGCAATCTCTTAAAATGATATGTCTTCTCTTTTGGGGTGTGACTCTGTATGCTAAGGGTTTAACTCCAACCTGTGGCCTTCCAGGTTTTTCAAAGCGTTAACTCCAAGAATTTCTAGAACAGTTTTGCAGCAGCTGTAAATTGAAAACTTGGTGACTAGAGATGAGCGAACCATTCAAAATGTTATTCGCATTCGTCAAACTTTTCATAAGATTCGTATATTCGACAAATATATTCGTTAAATTTGCGTACAAAATATACATTATTATGTGGCGTTTAGCGAACACTCGTGCACTAATAATGAATGTTCAGTTTTAAAAGGTACGCAAATTCTATGGACACGTACGCATGAGCGTACAAATTGCGTACGAAAATGATGGGCTTTGCTGGAGCGGAATGGTGGAGCAGGAGGAACGCTCTGAGTCTGACCCCTGGCTACATATGGATACTGTATCAGCAGATGACATCAGATCATCCGGCTGTGACTGAGATGAGCGTGCCATCCACTCTACTACCTCATCCACTTTTTCCTCCACTACAATTTTGCGCCTTGGTGGGTTAGCCTGGTGGAACACCAGCCAAGTATTGCGAATACTACAAGTAGAAGTTCCGGCTACAGGTCCTTTTGCACTTCTGCCCTGTGCCACCTTCTCCTTTTTTTAGAGCTCGAGGTCTGGCTGGAACTGGACCTCTTTTGCCTATCCATTCCAGACATTTTTCACTTCACTCTGTGGCCCTGCAGCTGGTCTTTGTCTTTGTCCCTGTCTCTCTCCCTGTCTATCTCCCTCTCTCTCTCCCTGTCTATCCCTCCCCGCCTGATTAATTACTAGCCCTGCACTTGCCCTGCACTTGCCCTGCAGTATCACTGATGTGTAATATGGATTCCCTGAACAATTACACCCCAATTTCAACAACAACAGGTCTCAGTGTCTCAGAACTTCACACACAGTGATTCTGCTCGTCTCTGGAGTCGCAGCAGAAGTGATGCGTCACTGGCTTACCGAGCCTGAGTCAATCAGAGCAAGCCCTGGCCACTAGGTCAGATGACCGCTTTCTTCCCGAGCTTTTGCACACAAATAAGAAACTAACAGTAAAAGTTAGCTAATTACTTGTATTCGTACGCAACAGCGTATAGAGTAACTTATACGTAGCATTAGCGTACAATTTATCAGACAAGTACGTAGCAAATGTGTAGAAAGCCTTAGGAACATTTTCGAATCGTAACGGAGCGAATCACCTAATATTCGGATTCGCTTTGCAGCTGAAAATTTCCAAGATTCTATACGAATCAACGAATCGGCGAATGGATTCGCTTATCTCTATTGGTGATCACTGAATTTTAAATTGCTTAATAAAGCACACACTACATGATCCATAACACAGTAACTCAGCTCTTCCAATGTAAAGATGGTCTCTCACCTTGTAACCTGACTAAGCCCAGTACGAGGGCAACAAGGGATATGATACCTACAGAATCTGCCCATGCTGGAAGAGGCACAGTGCCATGAAGTAGGAGACTGGGCTGGAGGAGGAGGCCACGACTGTAGCATGAATATGAATTAAAAAGTAAGGTATTATGAAACTAAATATATTTTTCTGTTCTTCCAGGGTTCTGAAAGTGTTTCTCTCTCGGACAGCCCAACGAATACCTTACATGACCAGCTGTAGAGTAATGAAGATGCTGTCTGTAATTCTGCTATTAGTACTCTGGTTCCTTGTGGCCTGGACATCTGCTGTTTTCCAAAACATGGACCGAAACATCCCTCTGATTGTCCAAGGGGAAACCTCCGACCACTTTCAGTTTAAGATGTGTCTGATTGATCGATGGGATTACATGATGGCTGTTGGTATGATGGAATTTTATTTTTTAGCATATATTAGTACTACAGATATTTCATTATTCCTCTTGAGCATTCATAAAACTCTGCTAACTTTGTTTAGAAAAGTAGTTTATTTCAAAACCCTTCAAAGGGCTTGTCCAACCATAATAACTTCACAGGATAGTTATGTGATTCATGGGGCACAACTGCTGGGACCCCTCATCGATCAATATAATGAACTGCTGCTCTATTTATCTCTATGAGACTGCCGAAAAGAAGTACAGTGATTACAGTGCCTTGCGAAAGTATTCGGCCCCCTGGAACTTTTCAACCTTTGGCTACATTTCAGGCTTCAAACAAAAAGATATAACATTTTAAATTTTTGGTGAAGAATCAACAACAAGTGGGTCACAATTGTGAAGTGGAACGAAATTTATTGGATCATTTAAACTTTTTTTGTAATAATAAAACTGAAAAGTTGGGCGTGCAAAATTATTCGGCCCATTTACTTTCAGTTCAGAAAACTCACTCCAGAAGTTCATTGAGGATCTCTGAATGATCCAATGTTGTCCTAAATGACTGATGAAGATAAATAGAATCCACCTGTGTGTAATCAAGTCTCCGTATAAATGCACCTGCTCTGTGATAGTCTCAGGGTTCTGCATCATGAAGACCAAGGAACACACCAGGCAGGTCCGTGATACTGTTGTGGAGAAGTTTAAAGCCGGATTTGGATACCAAAAGATTTTCCAAGCTTTAAACATCCCAAGGAGCACTGTGAAAGCGATCATATTGAAATGGAAGGAGTATCAGACCACTGCAAATCTACCAAGACCCGGCCGTCCCTCTAAACTTTCATTTCAAACAAGGAGAAGACTGATCAGAGATGCAGCCAAGAGGCCCATGATCACTCTGGATGATCTACAGCTGAGGTGGGAGAGTCTGTCCATAGGACAACAATCAGTCGAACACTTCACAAATCTGGCCTTTATGGAACAGTGGCAAGAAGAAAGCCATTTCTCAAAGATATCCATAAAAAGTCTTGTTTACAGTTTGCCACAAGCCACCTGGGAGACACACCAAACATGTAGAAGAAGGTGCTCTGGTCAGATGAAACCAAAATCGAACTTTTTGGAAACAATGCAAAACAATATGTTTGGTGTAAAAGCAACACAGCTCATCACCCTGAACACACCATCCCCACTGTCAAACATGGTGGTGGCAGCATCATGGTTTGGGCCTGCTTTTCATCATCAGGGACAGGGAAGATGGTTAAAATTGATGGGAAGATGGATGGAGCCAAATACAGGACCATTCTGGATGAAAACCTGTTGGAGTCTGCAAAAGACCTGAGACTAGGACATAGATTTATCTTCCAACAAGACAATGATCCCAAACATAAAGCAAAATCTACAATGGAATGGTTCAAAAATAAACGTATCCAGGTCTTAGAATGGCCAAGTCAAAGTCCAGACCTGAATCCAATTGAGAATATGTGGAAAGAGCTGAAAACTGCTGTTCACAAACACTCTCCATCCAACCTCATAGAGCTTGAGCTGTTTTGCAAGGAAGAATGGGCAAGAATTTCAGTCTCTAGATGTGCAAAACTAATAGAGACATACCCCAAGAGACCGCAGCTGTAATCGCAGCAAAAGGTAGGGCAACAAAGTATTAATACAAGGGGGGCGAATAATTTTGCACACCCCACTTTTCAGTTTTATTATCACAAAAAAAGTTTAAATGATCCAATAAATTTCCTTCCACTTCACAATTGTGACCCACTTGTTGTTTATTCTTCACCAAAAATTTAATATCTTTTTGTTTGAAGCCTGAAATGTGGCAAAAGGTTGAAAAGTTCCAGGAGGCCGAATACTTTCGCAAGGCACTGTACCTATCTGTGGAACCTATCCCCTGTATATGAATAGAGGAAATTCCTATAATGGGGAAAAACCCTTTAACCGGCTCAGGTTTTGGTCTTCAGAAGCAGACACAATTTACCCTTTTTTTGAATGCATCACCGTATTTTTTGGAGATGTATTGGACTAAAGAGAAAAATAAGAGAAAAAATATTTTTCATCAGACCCCCAATCCTCATCAGGCATAAAGTAAATCACTGCACTTGGAAATTTGGTGCAAATGTAATGAGACGCTTATCCACATATTTTCACAAGATATGGCCAACGTTTCGGTCCATCCTGGACCTTGATCAAGACCTATAAAATATACACAATAGACAAAAGTGAGTCCAGCTGGACAAAATGAAGCAAAAATAAAAATAAATGAAAATATGATTAAGGCCTAGCGGAGACACAATTTTTAATTTGTGTATCCAGAAGGCTTCACATCTCAGCAGGAGAAACTTACTATTACCACCTCTGCGGGGCACGGAGACATGCTTGAGGATCTGGAGTCTTAATTGACTGACGTTGTGTTTGGCTGAAATGAAATGATGTGGGATTGGGAGTTCAGATTTATTAATCGGATATCAGATTCATGTTTACTATTGCGGTCTCACACACATTGGTTTCACCAATGTATGCGAGACCGCATGGACACTTGATGAGATATATTACATAGGATGTTGCACAGGTGTAATAACCCCGTATGTAGACTTTCCCGGAGTGTGGGTGAGTTTATTTTATTTGTGTACTTACCGATTTATTTGATTCTGCTCACCTTACGGCATATTGGTTTATGCTTCTGTCTTCAAGACGGACATCAAGCCACGCGTCCGTAATATTTTGTATACTTTGTTTATATGTACCCGTATTTTCATTTATTTTAATATTTGCTTTATTTTGTCCAGCTGGACTCACTTTTGTCTATTGTGTATATTTTGTAGGCCATGATCAAGGTCCGGGATGGACCGAAATGTTGGTCATATCTTGTGAAAATATGTGGATTTAATTCAAAGTGTCTCATTACATTTGCACCAAATTTTCAAGCGCTGTGATTTACTTTATGCCTGAATATTACCCACTTCACAGAGCACTGGTACCTATTTTCAAAGTGGATTGCCAACCAACTGCTGGCCCCAATCCTCATCAGACCTCAGATAAGACCCCCAAGCTCCATCAGACCTCAGATCAGACCCTTATCAGACCTCCAAGTTCTATCAGACCCCCCCAAACCTCTATGAGCCTCAGATCAGACCCCCAGCAGTCCCCCCCGAGCCTCCATCAGCCTCAGATCAGTCCCCTATTAGCCTTGGATCAGAATTCCATAAGTCTCAGATCATACCCCCATGAGCCTGGTATCAGACCCCATTCAGCCTCAGATCAGACTCCCATGAGCCTCAGATCAAACCCCATTCAGCCTCAGATGAGACCACCATCAGACCTCAGAACAGACCCCATCAGACCTCAGAACGGACCCCCATCAGACCTCAGATCAAAGATTACACACTCGATCATGATCATGTGACCAGGCGCCACTGCCCTGCCCCTTATCTGTGAAAAACATTCTGTATTCTCTCAAGGGTTCACAGCAATCTCTGACATTGGGGGACTCATTCAGCTTCACGATCTTTCCGCTATAACAGTATTTACGATGATTGGGTTTTCAGAAGTGAAAAGATGCTGAGTCAGAGTGGAAAGATTCTAAAATGCAGGCTTGGTGGAGGATGATGGGTGTCACAGTGCAATTACATGTTGTAGGCACCATTCTGAGGTATATCACAGAGCTGATTTCTCCCAAAAAGCTGTGCATAGGTGGTAGGCAACATGATGGTTCCCCTCCACAATTCTCGCTACACATTTCATGCAATCTTCCAAAATGGCCAAAGGTGTGCAAAATCTTTCTCTCAATATGTCTGCAGTTCCCATCTGCGGGGTACAATCCTAGATTGGCTGGCCAGTCCATCACAGAAGTATGGTGGTGCCGGAAGCAATTAACCCTAACCACTTGCAGCAAAGTCCGAAGCCATAAGCATGCATTACCTTAGCTAGCCACCCACAGTCCTTTTAGTGGTCTTAAACCAACTGTAGATGTCCAGTCTGCTCTCCCTCAGAGGTTATTTCTTAGCACAGTTGCTTTCTCTGGTTGTCTGCAATTCACAGGCTTCAGTCTAGGCCTAACTGGCAGCAGCACACACTAAGCATGTTCTCACTCTTGGTCTGCTTATTAGGAATCTCCTAACACTACGTCTACTGAGGAGAAAGTGGAGCCAGCTCACCAGCAACTGTAACCAAGACTGCCAGCTTAACAATTTACTACTCATATGCAACTTTTGGAAGCACATTGTGCATAACAGAATAACATTAACAACTTTAGAATTAGTAAATCATAAAGTGTAAGAACATTAACATCTTTAGCAATGAATCACAGCATTAATCCTTTTTTGCAATGAACCACCGGGTCACTGCCATTCTCTGGTGGGTTCCAGTTTATCCATACACTATATTATATGACCAACCCTTTATTTAAATAGTCAAGTGTAATGCTACTTGTTCCCTGTGGCAGCCACTGCAGTGGACATAAGCGGTCAATGGAAACTTCTCATGCCAACAGTAAAAAATTGTCTCAAATGTAAAGTTAACTTTGAACAGAGCCTGACACAGAATAGACAAGGGAAGACAATTTATCTGCAAACAATGTGAAAAAATAATCATTCTGGTCCTTTCTGCTCTGTTATCGGGATCTGGGCTTATTCCAAAGTTTAAAAGTCCCAAACTCACCATTGCTGGAGCACCAACTACAAAGCTTGAGAGATGTTGTGCTCTTCACAAGTCCTGTTCTGAGCTACTTGTCTTACCATCTCAGGCTTTGATTTGGGGACTTAAGTATTTACTGTAGGTACTGTAGATTCTGTATTGTTAGAAGTTCTTATTCCATTGGGTTCAAGTTGAAAAATTCTACTCTAGTTTTAAGACTCATAAGACTTCTCACCATACTTTCTCTGCACTGTTTATGATACATTTTATGGTTCGTGAACATTTTGTCACCCACCCCTATAAACTCATTTAAATGTTGCTTATCTTAAAATGCATGGATATGTTAATATCATGCAAATGAGCAGCTACAATTTCCTTAAATCTTTTCAAAGTAGGACACTTGATTCATTTTCATTATCTCAGCGAACACATTAAAGTTTAAGACACGCTTAATGTTACTTTTAAGCCTCGTTCTTTGATGATGTCTCTGATCATAATGAACAAATACTACAGAGTTTTGGGATTACAGTGGACTAATGTTATGGAAAATAATTGAAAAGGAACTATTTTTACTAACTTTCATTCCTGTTCCTTAGATACTGTAGCACCACCCACATACACCACAGCACTGTACAGAAATTATCACCATTCATGTCAGTCCTGATACCCCCTCCCCCACTCACATACCCACACCCACACCAAGGGCCAGTTTCAAGGGGAGTCAATAGACCCTTCAATATGTTTTGGATTGTGGGAGGAAACAAAAAAAAATGAAGAACATGCAAACTCCATGGTGCTGGTGGTTGGTGAGTGTGCCTACGTACTTTACATCCTGATTGACAGGTTCTTGCAGCACCCTCACCTGGTGGTAGTGAAATTGAAAAAAAAACTTCTGCCACTTGTCTCTGTTGGAGGGCAAAGTAGCACCGAACTTTGAGCATGCACACTAATATTCAACATCAACACTTGATTTCTATAGCTAAAAATGCCAGATGTTCAATGACCATCAAAATCCCACCGTTGACATGTCCTTGTTCCCGGAGGGCACAGCTGCTGGGATACTCACCTACCTTCCCTGCCAGTTCGTGCCCGCCAGCATCCTTCTGCTTCTTTCTGGTGGATACAGTCACCGAAGTATTGACGCTCTATCCCCTCCATACTAGGTTTCTGTGATCTATTCACTTCCTTTCTCCCTGCCTTAGGGGGTACTCTTTGGCTCTTAAATGCACCTTCCCTTTTGGTAGGGTTCTGTTCCCTTAAACTTTGCTATTTTTGCATTGATTAAAGTGCCATCTTCAAGGTTGGTTGTGTGTCAGGCTTAAGTACAGCAGTGAGCCTGTGATGAGCTGGAGAAAAATATGGGCGTGGCACACATAGTGGCTCTGACTATAGGATGTGTCACAGTGGTTCCCATGAGGTCATTGCTCTGTAGAACTGGTGCAGTGAAAGAAAGGTGTATTATTTCTTATCTTTGGACTTTCCCTATAGTTTGGGGTCCTGCCTGATGATAGTTTGGGGTGCCCTTGATGTTGGTGGTTGTATGGGTGAAAGGCAGGGCATGTGGAGCATGTAATGGTCAGTATGTGGTTATTAAGGAGTCAGTAAACTGTGCTAGCTTTAAATGCAATAAACGTCAACACAGTCTCATCTGCACATAGTTCAACTCCTTTTCCAGATATCAATGCATGGTTTTTGGCAATGCTGAAAGTTATGGCCCTCTTTATGCACTAATATCTTGTTAAAGTCTGTATCAGTAGAATCTCTGGCTGGTAGCTGTTTTTTTGCAATAATGCCACTGTGGCATTCAACTACGTTTGGCCAAATCGTGTCCATGTGTCCAACTCATTATCCCTCCACAGAAGTAAAGTCTGAATACCTGTAAACGTAGGTTACTTGGCAGACTGTCTACTTGCTTGGCCATGCAGATTCTCTATCTCTCCAATCTCTCTTGCTGTAAATCTTGCAGAGATCTGTTAGTCTCTGATGCTTAAAGTTTGGACCCGAGGAGTGGAGTAGATTGTCTTTGCTCCTTCTCCCTCCAAATTCTCCCTTCGACTTTGTACTCTAAACTAGGAGTCAGGACCAGCCCACTCCTGCTTCTCCCTAAAAGGGCTGAGCTAGGGTCGTTAACCACTAAAAGTTGACCTCTTGTATGAGAAACTTCTTGTGGCCACTACTAAATGAACAGTACTGTGTGGCTGGCACAGTTGTATAGAAACTACTTTGTGACTGCATTACCATACTGGCTTATCACATAGCATTTGACACTACTTAATGCACACTATATAGATTCAACATTATTTGTACACTTACACTAGCACAAAATAATGATAGGTGGAACGTTTGTGATTCTTTTCGGTGCAGGAAACATTTGAGAAGTCAGCTCTTGCCAATTATTATCCAGGTAATGACTGTCACACTCTGGTGTGGGGGGAATATCCCACACAAGGGCAGGAGGAAGGGGGCGGGGGTGGGATTAGGCCTGCAAGAGTAAAGGCAGATGGTCACCTCCTATACAAACCCTGACTCCAGTCCTGCCCTTCTAACAGTATGAACAGGCCTAGAATGTAGGCGAGTTCATACGCTGGAAACCTGGGACCCTAACTGTCCCTGAAGGACCCTGAAGCCAGTGACAGTAATGAGACAAACCATTCCTCCACCAACCTGGATGAACAGTAGTCTCCTCTCAGGCCCAAACACCAAAACACTGGGAAGGTATACACAATTAAACAAAAGGGAAGGAAGACACTTAGCTTTCCTGAAGATTGTGGTAGCAATGGGATCTTCACAGAGAAACACACACCAAACAACCACAGACACCACAAAAAATATAAACCGCACAGCATGGCGAGAGAACCAACACTAAATAGACAAAGATAATTACAAAGATACCTACACCTGAAGGGAAAGGTTGTGGTGAATTTAAGCAACAACAAAACAATCAAAGGAGAACCTGTCAGCTTAACCCATGGGTTGCCAATCTGACAGACCTCCTGATACCTGTCACAGGAATGTCCATCACAATGACTTCAATAAGATATCCACCATGGGTACCAAACTCCATGTGACATACAAAATGTCAAAAAAAATAATCCAGCTGTGCAGAAACATAATGTTGTCAAGTAGGAATTGTCTTGGTACATAGGTGTGTAAGCCCACTGACTAGCAGCACTGTTGTCATGAACCAGCGGGTGTGAACCCACTGTGCCTTGTGTCCTACCTCCTCTAAGGGCGTTGTCTAAGTGAACCCCTCGTTCTTCACAATACCCCTTATGGTGGGGATAGACTTTCCCGAGGGGAACACCAGGTCGCTACCTCTTGAGGACCATTGGTACACAAGGCAGCTGGTTTAGGCAGACCAGGCGGTACTTGAGTAAGGTACCAGAGGTACAAAGGTGGTCAGAGGGCTGAGTCATTACCAGGAGCAACAATGCAGGACCGAAGGATGAGGCAGAGGCGAAGTCAGACAGGCAACAGGTCAGGGCAGGTGGCACAGGCACAGGTCAGGCAATCCGGGTAGGCAACAAGAGAGTCTATGCAAGCAGGCAGGGATCAAGCACGTAGCGGAGCCTGGGAACACAAGCATGAGTCTGGAACACAGGCAGGGATAATAGCAACCAAAGCAGGACACAAGGACCTTGACACTGAGGCATCTGAGAAGGGGGCTGAGCCACCATATATGTGCAGGAGGGCTAGGATTGGTCAATGAGGTCACATGATCCAACTCATAAAGCACAGGAAGTGATGCGCGCCGGCCCTTAAGGGGGTGATGCACGGAACAAGCAGCAAGCATGTTGTAGCCAGGGCTGAATGGAAACTCTGGAGCGGATCCCAGAACAACAGTACTTACACAGACAGAGGCCAGGACTGCAGCGATGAAAGGGAAGCACAGGCAGAAGATCACCGCTGAACACGGCATCCAGGACCGCGGCGGTAGGCAGGGGAACAGCGGCACACAGCAGCCACTGTCAAACAATGTCAAACAATGTTTATATGGAAGAATACCTCTGTAATACAGCATTCGATGGTGATATTGACAGGAACAGGAAAGATGGTGGTGATGGGGGGCACATATAAGAAGACACCACTATTATAAATGACACATTGCATAGTACCCAATACAGATTTTGCATTATGACCAAGGAACTTCAGTTTTCACCTATGGCTAATACGGCTGTGTACATATGGACATACTGTACTAGGTAAGCTCCAACACAGACTGGAAATGCTAGGACATGTAGATAGTATTAAATATTGGCATTTCAGCTGAAGCTGTGTGTGTATTAGTTATGGTTATATTAATATATCAAACACTTGCTCCTATAAATGGATGCCTCATCATTGGTGAATAGATTTTAACACTTGCCCTCTTTATCTTCTTTAGGTGAATTTTTATTCCTCCTTTGGGGTGTCTTCCTGTGTTACGCAGTGCGGACTGTCCCCTCTGCCTTCCACGAGCCTCGCTATATGGCTGTAGCCGTTCACAATGAGCTCATTATCTCAGTGATATTCCACACCAGTAGGTAAGGAACCACATTTGTAGAAGGGCAGATTTGTCTTGTGGTATTCACTATATAATTAGCTAACATGTAAGTGCTCTGAATATTGTTCTCACCTCCAATCTATATGTATGTTCTCTTTATTTGTTAAAACTATGCACATAGTCACCACCCGTTATCCGCCATCCATTTATTTTTAACCTCAAAATCCAATGCTTTTTATGGTTTTTTGATTTTTTTCTGGAAGATCCATGCGCCTATGGCTCATACAGAAGGTTGAATTGTGGCTCTGTATAACTTTCATGTGACAAGCTGTAAAGCATCACCCATAGACCTGTGTACTGGTCCTCTATGTATCTCCAATTTCATAGAGAGACATGCATTCAATATAAATCAGACACAAAAAATGTGGCAAGCTCAATCACACACCATAGTATGGAGATATTTTCCTATATGCTTCTAGAGAAGAATATTTCTGTTGGCCGTTGCCAGGTAATTCATGAAGGCAGATCCTCCAGTGGGCCCAGGCTCTGGTACCATGGTGGACCCCAAAGGTCCAGGAAAAATAAACATTTGGAGCAGCCTTTGGAGCCACTAACATTGCCATTAAGGTCTACTTGTTAAAAACTATTAGACTTTATTGATGATATGGGGGTTTGGCCCCGAGAATAATTTCCTCTGGCGGGCCCAAGGAACCCCAGTCTGACCCTACGTTTTAGACGCAGGTCTTAATATCCCTTGCGCTGGTGCATGATGTGCCTAAGGTTTGTAGAGGAGCCAGCCTCTAGATAACTTAGGCGCATTCTTCACTGGCCTAAATGTACACCAGCTTCAGGGGCATAACTATCATAGCACCAGACCATGCAACTGCTATGGGGCCCAGGGCAAGAGGGGGCCCAGTCTTAGTTGGGATTATCTTCTCTTCTACTCGGTGTGAAAACTTGGTCAGGACTCTACTCTCTAAAGGAGCAACTTTTAGCAAATGAGGCAGTGGACAAATGGCCCAAGGGTCATTGAAATGGGTTTAGGCAGAAACCCTTCTGTCCCGTGTGGTGGGCCTGGTTTGATCCTTGCTATGGGGCCCTTATTTCTCTATGTACGCCACTGACCAGCTCCCTTGTTTTTTACGCCTAAAGCAAACATATAAAATGATAAATGAGACGGTCTGGCCGGTCCGCCCCCTTCCCCGCATATATCTAATAATAAATAACCCCCCAAAGTCTCCAAAGAATGCTTCTAAAAGGCTCAACTCATCCACCTCCATACAAATTTCAATAAAAAGAAGCCACGCTCTTCCTGATGCAGGGAATTAAGATGGGGATTTATTCACCTATGTTCCCAAGGCAAGGTTTCAGCTTATTGGAGGTTGGCAATGTCTCCAATGAGGATATAAATAAATGTTGAATATGGGTGTATAAACCCACATCTTTTTCTCTGTATTGCCATATAGAAGCTTTATATGGCACCACATGGAGTACCTATAGCATAAATACTTAAAGCGGTATTCCAATCTGGAACATTGATGACACATCACTAGGATACGCCATTAATGTCAGGTAGGTGCTGGTCCCACCTCTGGGATCCACTCCTATCCCCAGAACAGGACCTACAAAGTGGACAAAAAGCAGCCGCCACCATTTGTACACCACTATGGGAGTTCTGAAAATAGCTCAGCGGTGGCTAAGCTATCTATAGCAGTCCCATAGCGGTGAATGGAGAGGTGGCCGTACTTGCCCTCTCCATTTACTGTTATGGAACTCCCGTAAATAGCCAAGCACACTCGCTAGACTAGTCTTGGAATTGCTATTGCGATGAATGGAGAACACACCACGCGTGCACTGTGTGTTCTCCTTCACTTTGTGGAAATGTTCTTTAGATAGTAGTGAGTCCCAGAGGTAGAACCCACACCTACGGTATCTGAGATTGATGGCATATCCTAGCAATATGCCATCAATGCCCCAGATGGAGCGACCGCTTTAAAGGATATTATTTTGGCAGCCTTGTGACTGACCTGGAGCCAGAATACAGGCCACTATAAATGGCTCCTGTATTTGTATACTGTGCACTCTATCCATTGAACGACATTTTACAGTATACTTATATAAATGATCTACATAAAAAGTTAAGTAACTTTCACAAACATAACCAATGATTAGCTATTATTGATTTGGGGGTGTCTGCTGAAAGTTTGTTTACTATTTCTAATATCAACCTGCAGAATAGTGAATGCAGCTCTGGGTTATGACACACACTGTAATTCAGGATTAGTGTTGAGCGAAGCGAGCTTCGGATGCTTTATCTGAAGTCGCTTTGTTCGAAACTTCAGAATAATACTGTACTAAGATCCGTTTTAGATTGTATGGGCTCCGATGAGCAGAAGTAAGTTATTCACAAAGTTGCGCCTGACTTTGTTGAATAACTTCAGTAGTTGATTTTTAAAGTGGAAAACCACTTTAAAACTTGAGACCGAACTCAGCTTCGGTTCCAACTAGTAGCTCAGAATCGAAGCCGAGTTCGGTTTCAAGTTTTGAAGTGGTTTTACACTTTAAGAATCAACTATCGAATTTATTCAATGAAGTCACATGCAACTTTGCAAATAACTTACTTCAGCTCATTGGAGCCCATAGATTCTAATACTGTACGGAGTCGGATCTCTGTACAGTATTATTCCGAAGTTTTGAACGAAACAACTTCGGATCAAGCATCCGACACTCGCTTCACTCAACAATATTCAGAATGGGTACAAGATACGAGTGCAATGTAATTTACAAACTTATTGCGCTTTTTATGTAAGATATATACAGTACAGTATATATGGGGTACGTTTATTAAGCCTGGTGTTTTAGACGCCGGTTTTAATAAAACCCTTAACTGGAGGTGGATCCACCGAAGTTATGAAGAGGCGCCGGCTTCTCCATAACTTTAGTGCATCCAGTGCCAGTTCCAAATGTAAGACAGTTTCTGAGCAGTCTTAAATTTAGACCTTTTTCTACAGCTAAAACAGACGGGCCTCCCGTCCTGTCCACTTCCCCGCCCATGCTAGGCCCACAATTTTAGACCTAGCGTGAGTGGGCGAAGTCGCAGATGGCGGCTGAAATACGCCTAAATTAACTGTATTTCAGCATAGTAAATGACCCCATATACTGTATGTATGATTTGGACCACTGTTTACAGAATATCCTCAGTTTGTAAGAGTCTCTTTATTCCATATTGTATGTCTATTACAGGTTTGTGTTTGCAACGAAACTTCAGCCAGACTGGATGCTGATACTATTTTTTGTTCACACTCACCTGACTGTGACTGTAACTGTGGGACTGTTACTAATACCCAAGGTAATTATTATCCAGTTTACATCATTCACATATGGTAAATAGCATTTTCAGATCCCTCAACTTTCAGAAACTAATCGAAACTTTAAACTAATTTAAAACCTGAAACTAAATCTTGAGCACCTATTTGTTAGATACACCCCCCTCCATTACCAAGAGACTAAACTTCAAATACGCCTATATATTTCCTCAGACTTAGGACTCATGCACACAACTGTACCCTATTTTGTGAAAAAGATGGATACCGACCCGTGTGCGTTCTGCATTTTGCAGAATGGAATGTCCGGCCCATATTAAAACAGTTCTATCCTTGTCCGTAATGTGTAACAAAATGTTCTATATTTTTGTGGGTGCCACGGAAAGGACGGTGTGCTGGCCACATCTTTTGAGGCCCTATTGAGGTGCATGGGTCTGCATCTGATCTGCAAAAAGTGGGGATTGGATGTGGAAAAAATATACTTTCGCGTGTATGAACCTTAAATCATGGAAATCACCAAACTAAAAATCTATAAAATAATAAATAACTTTATTAATAACTAGCTAAAGGACCCGGCTTCGCCCAGGTATATTTCATTTATTTCTTTTACTGTTTGTGTGTGTGTGTCGTTAAAAGATATCGAGAGTGCCCTCTACAGTGCCTGCCCCTTTAACAGTGACCTCTACAGCGGCCCGCCCCTTTAACAATGACCTCTACAGCGGCCAGCCCCTTTAACAGTGACCTCTACAGCGACCCGCCCCTTTAACAGAGACCTCTACAGCGGCCCGCCCCTTTAACAGTGACCTCTACAGCGGCCCGCCCCTTTAACAGTGACCTCTACAGCTGCCCGCCCCTTAAACAGTGACCTCTACAGCAGCCCGCCCCTTTAACAGTGACCTCTACTGCAGCCTGCCCCTTCAACAGTGACCTCTACAGCAGCCTGCCCCTTTAACAGTGACCTCTACAGCTGCCCACTCCTTTAACAGTGACCTCTACAGGAGCCCGCCCCTTTAACTGTGACCTCCACAGCAGCTAGAGTGGCCACTGTCTTCACCCCAGAAAGCCAGACCTCACCGGCCATTCCCCCAAACGTGAAACAGCGCCCCCAGTTCCCATGAAGACACATCGCTAAACATGAGGCCACGCACCCCTGGCTCCGTGAAGACATGGAGGAGAAGCTGTCTGAGTGTGAGCTACTGAAAGGGTGGACATCCCTGTGTCTGTCCAGGCACTGCGTCAGACTGAGAACAGGTAGTCAGAAAACTGGACTGTCCAGCCTAAAGCCAGACATCTGCCACCCTAACATCAGCCTGCCCCTAGGGTGGCCAGAGGTCTTGTTTTAGGCTGGACGGTCTGGCTTTCAGACTCCCTGTCCTCTGTCATGCGCAGGGCCTAGATGGACACAGCAGCAGCACTCTCAGCAGCAGCACTGTCAGCTGCAGGGAGAAAGTCACCCTTCCCCCACCCCTGCAGCTGACAGAAGGTGATTTTTACCAATATTTTTAATCCCGGTCAAATGCAGCATGGAAGGGGCGTGGCCTGACTGAGTCAGGGGCGTGACTTAGTAGGATCTGGGGGTGGTGCTTTTAAGTCCTTCTTTTGACGGTGGCCAGAATTACAGGTCGATGCCTGATTTAGGAGGAAGGTGGGTAGCAGTGGAAGAAAACATCTTTTATTACTACTGAACAGTAAATATGTAAAATTTACATTATATGAGGTAATGAATGATGATGAGTTAGTCTAAAACATAAGTTATAGTTATGGTAACCGGGAATACCCATTTACCATTGTCATCCACAGTGCTCTGCCTCTTTAATGCAGACTTAAAGCAGTGAACTGGCTAGGTTGTCATAGAAACCTGATGTGTGCCTGTGAGCTTCTATTGGCTGATAAGGGTCATGTGACCAGGCTACTATTGGCTAATGCATTTTTTGGGAATATCTCAGGAACGGTACGTCCTGGAGAGTTGAAAACTGTTCTAAAACCTTCCTGGACACCTGATGTACATGTGTGCCAAATTTTGTGATTGTAGCTGCAGCAGTGCGGATTCCTTTAGCGGACATACACACACATACACTCAGCTTTATATATTAGATACCAACAACAATACTCTAAATGAACCCTGTAAAATCAATAAGGGGGGTCATGGGCCAAAAATTCTAATAATTATTTCATAGTAGATGCAATCAAATTAAAGGGCATCTGTCAGCTGATTTGTACTTATGACACTGGCTGACCTGTTACATGTACACTTGGCAGCTGAAGGCATCTGTGTTGGTCCCATGTTCATATATGCTCACATTGCTGAGAAAAATTCTGTTTTATTATATGTAAATGAGCCTCTAGGAGCAACGGGGGCGTTGTCATTACACCTCTCTGCAACTGCCGCACCCTCTGCACTTTGATTGACAGGGTCAGGCAGTGTAAACGTGATCACACTTGGTGCTGCCAATCAAAGTGGATAGGGCGCAACATTTGCAGAGAGAGCAGAGCCTCTAGAGGTAATAGTAACACCCCCATTTCTCCTAGAGGCTCATTTTCTATATTAGAACACCATTTTTCTCAGCAATGCGGACACATAAGAACATGGGACCAACACAGATGCCTTCAGCTGCCAAGCATACATGCAACAGGTCAGCCAGTTTCATAACTGCCCTTTAAAAATTACCATACACCTTGAGCGCACATCTGGAGCTGGTGATTGAACACCCCCCCCCCCCCCCAAAAAAAAAGCCACAAAAAATTCAGGTGCAAAAAAATATGGAAAAATGCAGAAACGCTTTAGTACCTCCCGAACAACACCAAAGGAATGCCCCGAGGAATCAAGGATGCACTTTCTCTTCAAAAAATAAAAACTTTTGAAAAACTTTTTTTTATTTTGCTGTGTGAGGGCTATTTTTCCCCAGGCAATCTGTGTTTTCCAGGCATTTCTACCATTTTGGAGTGTGTATGACTTTTTGAAAACTTTATTACATTTTTCTTGAGAGGTGAAGTGACCAAAAAATGGGGAATCATCCATTTTACTATTTTTCCGGTGATATCATTTACCAGCGGGATAAAAGCTATTATATTTTAATAGTAATTTTTTTCTTTTTACGGATTTTATATACCGTATATATATTTTTTAATTCACTTTTTTTTTTAACTTATTTTTTTTTTATCCCCCTAGGAATCACTATTTCCATGGCCTGCATTGGTTAACCTGACTCTAAATAATAGGCTCATAAACCAGCTACAATTATAATTGTAATTTTTTAGTAATTGACTAACAGAACATGTATGGTCACTTTTACTCTGGTAAAAGATACAAATACTTTTTTTTAAAATACTTTTCTATTATCTTCTATTATTTTAGTTTTCTCGCTCACATAATAATCCAAGGGATGACATCGCCGCAGAAGCATATGAAGATGAGCTGGACATGGGGAGATCTGGATCTTACCTAAACAGCAGTATCACCTCTGCTTGGAGTGAACACAGTTTGGATCCGGAAGATATACGGGTATGATCATACAAAATTATCATAAAAATACAGAATCATTTGTTGTACAGATATATTATTTTTGAGGGCTGTATTATTTTTTTTTTACATTAACTACTTCATTACCAGAGTGTTTCCTTTCCAGGCCAATTTTTACATTTTAGTAGTGGACCTATCTAACTGCAAATAACTATTTAATTTCTGAGCCAATCTACACATATTTGATATTATTTTTCACATGATACCGTAGACCTTTCTTTTGTGCCATTAGATGACAGATAAAATATATTTTTAAAGATATTGAAATAAAGACTAGAGATGAGCGAGCATACTCGTCCGAGCTTGGTGCTCGTTCGAGTATTAGGGTACTCGTAAGTACTCGCAGCTCGGACGAGTATCTCGCCATACTCGAGGAAATGGCAACTTCCGCATCGTGCTTTTTTGGCGCCTATAAACACAGCCAATCACAAGCCAGGAGACTCTACAGTACACCCAGCATCACGTGGGGCCCTTACATGTCGATAGCAGGGGTTGGCTGGCCTGATCAGGTGACCCTGGAATATACTAGTGACTGGCCGCGGCGCTCGGCTCAGATGCCGTCTGGATGTCGTTAGGGATAGAGCTGCTGCCTTTCAGGGACAGTGTTAGGGCCTGAATTTAGTTCTCAGTTACGCAGGAATCACCCACAAAGAACCCAACAGCCTGGCTTGGCTGGCACTAGTAGTGCAGCTATCGCCATATCTAACCCTGTTTTTTTTTTTATTGTTCTATCTCAGTGATACAAATCCATTGCACACAGCAGTGTGGAACCATTCTGTGTGTCACAGTTCACCACTGACTCACTCCAATCCATATATACTGTCCAGGTGACACTTTCTGTACGTCACAGAATACAACCAAGTCATTTGCTACCAATATCATCTACAGCTTGATCCAGAAAACTCTCTGTGCGACATTTGTCTGGGTCGCAGACTAAATAGCCACCATTAACAGGGTGTCAGTCAGTCCTACCATAGTTCCTGCACGTCACGTTCCCAAAAAACAAAATATAAAAAAAAAAATAATTTTTTCAGTTGTTTTAGCTCAGTGATACAAATCCATTTTACTCAGCTTTGTGTAACCTTTCTGTGTGTCACAGTTCAGCACATTCGCTCCCATCCGTATATACTGTCCAGGTGACACTTTCTGTACGTCACACAATACAACCAAGTCATTTGCTACCAATATCATCTACCGCTTGATCCAGAAAATTCTCTGTGCGACATTTGTCTGGGTCGCAGACTAAATAGCCACCGTTAACAGGGTGTCAGTCAGTTCTACCATAGTTCTTGCACGTCACGTTCCCAAAAAAACAAAATTAAAAAAAAAATATAAAAAAACAAATATTAAAAAAAAATTATTTTTTCAGTTGTGTTAGCTCAGTGATACAAATCCATTTTACTCAGCTTTGTGTAACCTTTCTGTGTGTCACAGTTCAGCACATTCGCTCCGATCCGTATATACTGTCCAGGTGACACTTTCTGTACGTCACACAATACAACCAAGTCATTTGCTACCAATATCATCTACCGCTTGATCCAGAAAATTCTCTGTGCGACATTTGTCTGGGTCTCAGACTAAATAGCCACCGTTAACAGGGTGTCAGTCAGTTCTACCATAGTTCTTGCACGTCACGTTCCCAAAAAAACAAAATAAAAAAATAAATTATATTTTCAGTTGTTTTAGCTCAGTGATACAAATCCATTTTACTCAGCTGCGTGTAACCTTTCTGTGTGTCACCGTTCAGCACACTCGCTCCAATCCGTATAATCTGTCCAGGTGACACTTTCTGTATGTCACTTAATTCTACCGGACTTAATTTTTTTTTTATCATACACCTATATACAAAAAATGTTGAACCCCAGGGCTAAGGGTCGAGGGCGAGGGCGTGGGCGTGGGCATTCAATTACTGCAGGGGGCAGAGGCCGTGGTCCTGGGCAGGGTGAGACAGTACCCGCTGATGAGGGAGCAGGGGAATTCCGCAGACCTACACTCCCTAGCTTCATGTCTCAACTTACAGGGACACGTGGTAGAGGACTGTTGAAACCACAACAGTGCGAACAGCTGATCTCGTGGATTGCGGACAATGCTTCAAGTAATTTGTCCACCAGTCAGTCTTCCACGGAGTCCACCCACGTTACCCAAGAAAGCACTCCTATGGCTCCTCCACCTCAACCTCCTTCCCCCCAGTCTGCCCCCTCCCAGGAAAATTTGGAATGCGATCCGGCATACTCTCAGGAACTGTTTTCTGGACCCTTCCCAGAGTCACAAACCACTTCTCAGGTTGCTGCTGACCTCGTTCCCGATGCCCAAGTTTTCCAACTGTCGCAGTCTGTGGGTGATAATGATGATGATGACAATGTTGACTTAGTGGAAGAAGTTTGTAAAGAGGTGTCGGACAATGAGGAGACACGGTTGTCAGACAGTGGTGAAGTTGTTGTTAGGGGAGGAATTCCGAGGAGGGAGCAGACTGAGGAATCGGAGGATGACGAGGTGACTGACCCAAGCTGGGTTGATATGCCGAGTGAAGACAGTGCTTCTGAGGCGGAGGCGAGTGCTGCACCAGAACAGGTTGTAAGAGGCAGTGGTGTGGCCAGAGGGAGAAGCAGGGCCAGAGCTGGTGCATCATCAGCAACTGTTTCACGTAGTGAAGCTCCCGTGGCGAGGCCTAGATGTTCGCAAGTCTGGAGGTTCTTTAAAGAAAGTGAGGATGACTGACGGACTGTGGTGTGCAACCTGTGCCACACCAGGATCAGCAGGGGTGCCACCACTACTAGCCTAACCACCACCAGCATGCGCAGGCATATGAGTGCTAAACACCCCACTCAATGGAACCAAGGCCGTTCACCACCTCCTGCGGGTCACACCACTGCTCCTTCCCCTGTGTGACTCGCTGCCTCTGCTAGTCAACCCCCCGCGTCACTCGCTGCCTCTGCTAGTCAACCCCCTGCCCAGGACCCCGGCACGAGCGCCTCCCGCCGGAAAACCACACCTTCGCCTCCAGGATCCTCCACAGCGTCCACCAACGTGTCCCAGCGCAGCGTTCAGCTGTCTTTACAGCATACGCTGGAGCGCAAGAGGATATACAGTTCCACCCACCCACATGCCCAAGCCCTCCACATCTCCAAATTGCTTAGCCTGGAGATGCTGCCCTATAGGCTGGTAGAGACCGAGGCCTTTCGAAATCTCATGGCGGTGGCTGCCCCTCGGTATTCCGTCCCCAGCCGCCACTATTTTTCCCGATGTGCCGTCCCAGCCCTACACAGAACATCATCCGTGCCCTGACCAACGCTTTTTCTGAGAAGGTCCACCTAACCACGGACACGTGGACAAGTGCTGCCGGGCAGGGACACTATATCTCACTGACGGCACATTGGATTAACTTGGTGGAGGCTGGGACCGAGAATGACCCTGGGGCCGCTCATGTACTGCCCACACCGAGGATTGCGGGGCCTACTTCGGTCACGGTATCTCAGACGTACTATGCCTCCTTCGACCCCTCCTCCTCCACCGAATTACCATCCGTGGGCACGGCGCCTTCAGTCGGTAGCTCTAGGCGCAGCAGCAGTGCCGTGGGTAAGCGCCAGCAGGCGGTGCTCAAACTGCTGAGCTTAGGTGACAAAAGGCACACCGCCCAAGAGCTGTTACAGGGCATCACGGCGCAGACCAATGTGTGGCTGGCACCGCTGAACCTCAAGCCAGGCATGGTTGTGTGTGACAACGGGCGTAACCTGGTGGTGGCTCTGCAACTCGGCAGACTGACACATGTGCCATGCCTGGCCCACGTGTTCAATCTTATAGTTCAGCGGTTCCTCAAGACATACCCCAATCTGTCTGATTTGCTCACCAAGGTGCGCCGCATCTGTGCGCATTTCCGCAAGTCGAGCACAGATGCTGCCACTCTCAGGGCAGCGCAGCGCCGCCTACAACTGCCCGCTCACCGACTGTTGTGCGACGTGCCCACGAGATGGAATTCCACATTAAACATGTTATCCAGAGTTTACCAGCAGCGCAGAGCGATTGTAGACTGCCAGATGTCATCTTCCACCAGAACTGGTAGTCAGGTCTCTCAGATTCCTCAAGTCTACAATGAGGAGTGGACGTGGATGTCTGATATCTGCCAGGTGTTGACCAACTTTGAGGAGTCAACACAGATGGTTAGCGGCGATGCCGCCATTATCAGCCTCACCATCCCGCTGCTTTGCCTGTTGAAAAAATCACTGCTCAGCATCAAGTCGGATGCTTTGCGCTTGTCACAAGAGACGGTGGAGGAAGATACGTCGCTTGATAGCCAGAGCACCCTCCGGTCTGTTTCTCAGCGCGTATCGGAGGAGGGGGAGGAGGAAGAGGAGGAGAATGTAGGCGAGACAGTAGAGGGTACCAGTGCTCAGTCCTTAACTCTTGAGCGTGTATGGGCTGAAGAGGAGGACTTGGAGGAGGAGGAGGAGGAGGAGGAAATGGAGAGTCAGGTCAGTGAGGAGAGGGAATTCTTGCGTGTTGGGACTCTGGCGCACATGGCAGACTTCATGTTAGGCTTCCTATCCCGTGACCCTCGCGTTAGAAGAATTTTTTCAAACACCGATTACTGGGTGTTCACTCTCCTGGACCCACGGTACAAGCAGAACCTTTCCACTCTCATCCCTGCAGAGGAAAGGAGTATGAGAGTGAATAGATATCAAGAGGCCCTGGTGCACAAGCTGAAACAATTCTTCCCATCTGACGCCGCTAGCGGCAGAGGGCATGGTTCTGTGGGCCAAGTAGCGGGGGAGAGGAGGCGAGCAGGCAGCTTGTCCAGCACTGGCAGGGGAACGCTCTCCAAGGCCTTTGCCAGTTTTATGTCACCCCAGCAAGACACTGTCACCTGTCCCCAGTCTAGGCAGAGTAGGGGGGAGCTGTACAGAAAGATGGTGAGGGAGTACCTAGCTGACCATACCGACGTCCATAGCGATCACTCTGCTCCATACAACTACTGGGTTTCAAAGCTGGACACGTGGCCTGAACTGGCGCTGTACGCCTTGGAGGTGCTGGCCTGCCCTGCCGCTAGCGAGCTGTCAGAGCGGGTATTCAGTGCAGCTGGTGGCGTCATCACCGATAAGCGTACACGCCTGTCAACTGACATCGCTGACAGGCTGACGCTTATTAAAATGAACAAAGCCTGGATTTCACCGGAATTCAAATCTCCTCCGGGGGAAAGCAGCTAAAGATTTAAATAACTTATGTATCCGATTCCTCCTTTCTACTCCTCCTCCTCCTCCATATCGTCTTTGCCTAATGCTGACCCAAAAAACGCTATTTTTTTTAGAGGTCCAACTGGCACTCTTTTAGCACAATTTTTCAGGAGGGCCCCCTACAGGCCCTCTCTTCAAACAATTTTTCAGGAGGGCCCCCTACAGGCCCTCTATTCAAACAATTTTTCCAGAGGTCCACCTACAGGCCCTCTATTCAAACAATTTTTCCAGAGGTCCACCTACAGGCCCTCTCTTCAAACAATTTTTCAGGAGGGCCCCCTAAAGGCCCTCTATTCAAACAATTTTTCCAGAGGTCCACCTACAGGCCCTCTATTCAAACTATTTTTCCAGAGGTCCACCTACAGGCCCTCTATTCAAACAATTTTTCCAGAGGTCCACCTACAGGCCCTCTCTTCAAACAATTTTTCAGGAGGGCCCCATACAGGCCCTCTATTCAAACAATTTTTCCAGAGGTCCACCTACAGGCCCTCTATTCAAACAATTTTTCGGGAGGGCCCCCTACAGGCCCTCTATTCAAACAATTTTTCCAGAGGTCCACCTACAGGCCCTCTCTCCAATTCCAGTTCCAAGTTTTATTTGCGCATACTGCATACATTTTTATTTTTGGGATAGGTGTGAAAAATAATATTACTTGCGAATCTATATTGCCCAACATTGGATACGGTAGCAAGTAGAAGACCAAACACATGCTGCTCACAGGGTTCAGCAAATTCCTTGTCCACAATGTCAAGGAGGACGAGGTTCTGTGGATGAGCAACAAGTCCTTCTGTACTGAAATCGCCGACAAAGTCTCCATCTAAGAACACACAGACCATTGTGAAGAGAGCGGCACAGCTCGCCATCAAAGTGAGGAACCCCAACGCCAGACTGCGCAGAGAAGATAACGAATAAATATCTCTGTGGTTATTTTTGATAAATAAAAGTTAACTAAACCCCCCAAAAAATTCATCTGTTCCTGTGCCTGATCCACCTAAGTTGAATCTGTCCCATCATGAGAAAGTCCCCCCCAAGGAGTCCCCACTGTAACTTGCTTCCCATACCACTACCTCACCCCCCGACACCTGTGTCTCGCCATTGTCCACCACCTCCTCAGACAACACTGGTAAATCCCCACTGTCAGCACACGGAAACAGCAACAGGTCTTGCGAATTGGGGCAGAGAATGTTCTGGGCTAGCACATCAGGGAAGGGGTGACTATGGGGTTCCAGGGAGTACGTGACCACATGCAATATCCATTTAAAAGTCATGCCGCACTTGATCGAGCTCATAATTGACAATTGTACCGGTTGATGTTAAATTTTTAAGTTGGGGTCCTGCGTCGTCATTCTAACTACATCCGGCTGTTGTCACCACCACACACGCTAGCCCCAGGGGGCACTCCCCTGGCTCTTCCAGCGAAACCTCCTTCCCCCCAGCCTGCCCCTCCCCCCACCCCCACCCACAGGCCCTCTCTCCAATTCCAGTTACAAGTTTTATTTGCGCATACTGCATACATTTTTATTTTTGGGATAGGTGTGAAAAATAATATTACTTGCGAATCTATATTGCCCAACATTGGATACGGTAGCAAGTAGAAGACCAAACACATGCTGCTCACAGGGTTCCGCAAATTCCTGGTCCACCCGCAAATTCCTTGTCCACAATGTCAAGGAGGACGAGGTTCTGTGGATGAGCAACAAGTCCTTCTGTACTGAAATCGCCGACAAAGTCTCCATCTAAGAACACACAGACAATTGTGGAGAGAGCGGCACAGCTCGCCATCAAAGTGAGGAACCCCAACGCCAGACTGCGCAGAGAAGATAACGAATAAATATCTCTGTGGTTATTTTTGCTAAATAAAAGTTAAATAAACCCACCAAAAAATTCATCTGTTAATGTGCCTGATCTACCCAAGTTGAATCTGTCCCATCATGAGAAAGTCCCCCCCAAGGAGTCCCCACTGTAACTTGCTTCCCATACAACTACCTCACCCCCCGACACCTGTGTCTCGCCATTGTCCACCACCTCCTCAGACAACACTGGTAAATCCACACTGTCAGCACACGGAAACAGCAACAGGTCTTGCGAATTGGGGCAGAGAATGTTCTGGGCTAGCACATCAGAGAAGGGGTGACTATGGGGTTCCAGGGAGTACGTGACCACATGCAATCTCCATCTAAAAAGTCATGCCACACTTGATCAATCTCATAATTTACGACTGTACCGGTTGATGCTAAATTTTTAAGTTGGGGTCCTGCGTCGTCATTCTAAATACATCCGGCTGTTGTCACCACCACACACGCTAGCCCAGGGGGCACTCTTCTGGCTCTTCCACCGAAACCTCCTTGCCCCCCACCTACAGGCCCTCTCTCCAAACAATTTACCCCTGGTAGGGGGACGTATTAGATATTGTACTGATTCTGAATTGCCTCCTGCGATAGACAGGAATCGAACCCAGATCAACTGCTTGGGAAGTAGCTATGCTCACCACTATACCACCTGCAGGCACATCAACTGATAAGAACAGATACTAAACTTGATATCAGCTGCAGTGCCAGCATGAGCAGTGGTGTCACCTGCAGGCGGCGATGGACCTTCGTTGCACCTAGTTGGGTGCTTCCCTAACATGTGATGGGCATGTGCCTCGCCTTTGTTGGTCTGGGTGAGCACAATTGCCATGAGGGTAACCACCAGGCTGTTGCAGGAGAATTTGGGGTAATGATGGGATTAGGCAGCCTCAGAGGCATCCATGCATGCTGCCCCTGCTGTTTCCTGTCCATTTCCGTGGTGTTTCCATCATTTTCTGAGATTTCCAGGTTTTCACCCAGCCTTCCCTAGGCAGAGCCTTGGTCCCCCGCAAAAATGCTCGAGTCTCCCATTGACTTCAATGCGGTTCGTTATTCGAAACGAGCACCCGAGCATCGGGAAAAGTTCAACTCGAATAACGAGCACCCGAGCATTTTAGTGCTCGCTCATCTCTAATAAAGACTGTTATTTTTCATTTCTTATTTATAAGTATTCCTAAAACCATTACTGTACATGTGTACTGTGAAAATGTACTTGTGAAATTTATATACTGGCTAGGCCTACTACAAGACTGGATTGGAGTGCTTATTGGATTAGTACGATATGCCACCATACTGCCGACAACAGATGTTCTACAGTGCCAAAACATTAGAAACTTCTTCAAAGTGACTATTTTTTTCAATGTTGACTCCCTAAGGAATTCATCGTGGGCAGGGGCGTAGCTAAAGGCTCATGGGCCCTGGTGCAAGAGTTCAGCTTGGGCCCCCTTCCCTTAGTGCTTTGTGTGTGTTCTTATATGGCACTAGGGTCTTTGGGCCCCCTCAGGCTCCTGGGCCCGGTAGCAACTGCTACCTCTGCACCCCCTATAGCTATGCCCATGATCGTGGGGAACTTTGGACATTTCAAGCTCTTGGCATTTTGGTTTTTGTTTTTTATAAATGAAATAATGCGTACCTTTTTATATTTTACACACAAAATTAAAACATTATACTAAAAGATAGCCTAATGAATACCTATATATTTAATTTTTTTTTATCATAGAAAATGGAAAAAAAATGTATGTACATTTATACATTTTACACACACAAAGTCTGTTATACTGCTGCTAAACCTTATAAATATATAGATTTTTTTTATTTTTTTATGAAAGAAAAAGGGGAAAAATGTGTATGTGTGTGTAGTCTGTCTCTTTTGCTAAAACTAATAACTATAGCTATAACTTTTATATTTTTATGTTTTCTACTTTTTTTTTTAAGGTGAATTAACCCCTCTCTGCCACTGAGGGCAGAAATGGGCTTATTCCCATACAGCAGGATCACATTTAACTTTACAATGAGCAGGGGTCATGCTCACATCAAGGATCTTAGCTGAGCGCACCCCTGCTGGCTTTTCTGCTGATAGCCTGTCTCTGTGTTCTCACGCCCGGAGACCACTTCAGCTGGTCTCTGGGGTCTTCACACAGAAGGGGAAGTTCTTGCCCTATGTAAAAAATTGGTTGCGATTCTGAAATATAAATTTTCTTATTATCTTGGTGTAACTACATATAATTATAAAACACACACACTCTTTAACAGGTCTGACACATACAATACTCCTCATGCTTTACCCCTGTAGCACCCTGTTTGAAAGACATTCTAAGGCTTCATTCACATGACCGTATTTTGTTTCCGTGTCCGTTCCGTTTTTTTTGCGGACCGCATGCGGAACCATTCATTTCAATGGGTCCGCAAAAAAAACGGAAGGTACTCCGTATGCATTCTGTTTCCGTATGTCCGTATTTCCGTTCCGCAAAAAAGATAGAACATGTCCTATTCTTGTCCGTTTTGCTGACAAAGATAGGCATTGTTACAATGGATCCGCAAAAAAAACGGAAACACGGATGCCATACGGAACGTCATCTGTTTTTTTTTGCGGATCCGCAATTTGCGGACCGCAAAACACATACGGTCGTGTGAATGAAGCCTTAGGGTTCCTAGGCACATGAATTTTATCTAACTGCATTTATATTGTTTTGATTTTTTCCTATTTTGAAAATGTATTATTTGGAACTATGATTCTACAGTGGGAAATATGGGAGAATTAAAAACTTTCTCTTAAGGGACAAGAAGTATGTGGTTGTAAATAATATCACAAGTAACAATAAGCAGGATTTTACCAAGAACAGCATTTGTCAGACTAACCTGATTTGTTTTTATGAGGAGGTGAGTAGAAGCCTGGACAGGAGGGTAGCTGTGGATATAGGGAGCCATTTACTATCTCCTTTATGTCTGAAAAGTGGCATTAAAAATTGCCAACTATATGTTTGCAAATTTTTAACTGCGATTATTTAAAAAATAGTTGCATCTCCCTGTTTTTAGGCCAACCTTGCCATGTTTCCTAAAGGGGGCATGGCAAGGGCTGGAGGGGGTGTGACCAGCTACTGCAACAAGTTTATCCTCATTTTGGCGCAAATTAAGCAAAATTTCTGTTTAAGTGCGCAGACTGCCGGAGGATGTACCTAATTTATGATGATTGAACTTGATTAATGCATGTCTTTTTTCAACTGTACTATGTAACTACAGTATATTCTTGAAAAACGGTGTGATTTTGCAAGATGGGAAAGTACAATCCTAGTCCTAGTACAATATCTGCAACAGGGCCCCCTCTCTATTATGTGCTGTACTACCATGTTTCAGCCCCTTTGGGCACCGGAGCTTGGGTGTGACTGCTACTTCTGCAACTCTATTGGCCATAGACTGATGACAGTTCTGAAGGAGTCACAAACCAATGTGGGAAAGATAGAAAAAAGATTATTCTTACAACTGTTGCCTGAATGTTATACCAGTTGTAGCTTTAGAGATGATGACAAAGAGAAGGGGTTGAAATAAATACGTTCTTATTATATCACAGCATAAGGCATACAGTAGGAGTCAATGATGACTGATCACCCAAGGTCTGGGTCCTGGCAATCAGCTGTAATTGCTAGTTGAAGCTGACGTTGTGTCCACATTTCTTCTGAGCCAGAAGTGCTGGTTACGTCACCCATCAAAGTCAATTGGTGACTGTTTTCTTTAGAAGAATAGCAGGACTCTGCAGTGGCTGCCATTTCTAATAGGGGGAATCTCTTCTATAACAACCATTTGTGCTAATAGGATCCTTTCCTGATGCAACAACCCTTTTAAGCATTTTACCCATAAAAACCTGTATTTGGCAATAACCTAATATAAGCCCAAAATAAGTAATGATCAAAATGATGCGTCTCTGTAGTGGGCCCTTGAATGCTTGTAAAGGTAAGGGGTATGTAGATGTATAATGTTACATGCAAAGAAATAAAAACTATCAAAGAGAAAAACTGTTCAACAGAAAGCCTGTTAATAACATTGTGTGCGTTGTGTGCTTTTGTGTGCATTTTGTATATTTGGAATTAGGCAGTTTCCCTATGGTGATGACGTAACAGTGGCATGTTTGTATACTTATAGGCTGTGTTCTGTTGAGATGATATCTTAGTAGTGTGCATGTGTATCTTTAAAGGGTTACTGATTTTTCAGAAAACTTTATACATCCTAAAAAAGCTGCTACATGTGTTTCAAAGTGAAAGTAAGAATCCCGGGAGTGCGATATGACCCATAATCTCATGCAGCCAGCCAATCAGCAGATAGCCATCCCCTGTGAAGTCACAGCCTTATAAAACCCTCATCCTGCCCCTTCATATGCCATTTTATTGTGAGCTGAGCATAGGGACAGACGCGACCAGCACTAGGTTAGCAAAGTTTTTAATTGTAGAAAATTGGATAATGACAGTGCAGGAACAGTGTAAGTAGAGTTTTTATATATTGTAGGGAGAGCATAGGGAGACTGCAGGGACAGTGCAGGCTTAGTGTAATCACCCTGTCCATCTTGTTCATTTGTTGTGCCATTCATACCTAATCTGTTCTGTTATACATAGACTTTGCATGCATCAGACTCATTGTCAACAGGTGGTCTAATAGATGCATTTTTCTAGTTCCTCTGCTGCGCCATTCACACTTAATCATTTACATTACTGATTCAGTTACCGTACACTATAGCCAACAAATAGTTGCCTGGGCCCTCCAAAGGAATGGTCAGTGGCAAAAATGTGGCTGTAGCTGGCACAGGTAGCAGGAGAAGAAGGGGTGGTAGTAGCAGCTGCAGCAGCGGTTGTGTTTTGACCAACAATCCAGCTGTACTAGAGTGGTTGACTTGCTCTTCAACATCATCTCAGGTGATCACAGATACACACAGCCAGGAATTGGTGGGTTCTTCACCCACCACTCTTAGTTGGCATTGCCCAGGAACAAGCTCTGTGCCGTCACCTGTCCTGCAACTGCCTCTTTCTTTTGCTGCTCCTTCTGCTCGGGAACTAATGCATACTGCAGGCTCTGCTGCACTTTTCAGTGAGGACAAGCTTAGTGAGGACAGTCATCAGCTACAGGTCAGCACAGACTTGGAGGAGAGGTCAGCTGCGTCCTCTCTTAAAGGTGTTCTGTGGGAATTAAGAAAATGAAGATACTTAAATATTACTTTATTATTAACATATTCCCAAATACCTCTCATTAGTTATGATAGCTTGTTATGTCTGGGGAGCAATCATTAGGAGAAATAAAATGGCCGCTGTCCTATCAGCACACACCAAACCTGTCCTAATCACACAGCAGGACAAGTTACTTCACAACACTGAGGTAAAGAGCTGCTTCATCCTCCTCTCTGCTCTGCTTGTCAGGGATTATGATCCTAAATACAGTTAAATATAATCTTCAGCTGAATCTATGTAGTAGACTATGCTATTCCACATATTGGTATAGATTTATGACTAAAGGATGGTACTCTATGGCACCCATCACAGACTTACGTAGGACATATATGTCAGGAGTTTTTTTCCCAGCTGATATGTCGAACAAACAACATCCACTTCGTGTGAACACAGCTCTAGTTGCCAAAACCTCCTTCTGTTGACAGCTTCGTTTACTGTCTGTATGAGTAGATTTTTATTTAAAAAAAAAACAAGGCAAAGCTAAAAAGAGCGAAGTCTGTCAGACTCTTTTGCACTTTTTGAGACTTTTCAAAAGAGGTGCCAAAAGCAGTTACTTTTTTATTTAACCTAATCTGCCAGAAAAAAAATACAAAAAACTTTTTATGCCTCCTTATGAAATCAGAGGCATACAAAGGAACAGTAAAGGACAGTTCTGCACAAGTGCTAATATAGCTGTGTGCATGAGTCCTTAGGTAAACTACTTTGTGGAGGTGAATTCAGAAAAGTATACCTGCACCCCTCAGTTCTGGCTCCATGGGCCCCAGCATTGACATTTCCACAAGTCACATGTCACTGCTTGGTCACATGCCATTTGAGGAAATGTCACAGCTGCGGCCACTCATTGGTTGTAACAGCGCGCATTACCTAGTCTGTGCCAGAAGTTTACATGCAGGGACTGAAAGTCTGGAAATGACAGCCCAGGACCCATGAAGATAGCTTATTTAAAGGAGTTTTCCAACTTTAATTTGATTTTTAAGTTATCCTCCCCTAGTGAGACCATTCAAAGGTACATAGTTGACATGTCCCCAAGTGGCATATCATTGATGGGTCATGTGCTACTTAGGGACACGTCACTGCTGCATTGAGTCATTGACTGCAGCAGCACACAAGACCCAGTCCATGGCATATCTTTACATTCAGGGACCAAAAGTGCAGAGAAGACAGCGCAAGAACCACAGAACCAGAACCACGTGTCAGGGAGTGGGTAAGTATGCTTCCCTTGACTGGTCCACTGGCCACATTGAAGTTGGAAACCCCTTTTAAGGGACTTAGATATTGAGGACTTAGAATTAGGGATGAGCGAATCGACTTCGGATGTTTCAATTCACATAAAACTTTGTTTCAATACTGTACGGAGCGAGCTCAAGTTCGGTTCCAAGTGGTACCTTGGAACCAAACCCGACTTCAGGAAATGGTTTTTTACAGTATAAATCAATTCCTGAAGTTATTATGCGAAGTCTCCGAAGACTTCGAGAAGTAATAACTTTGGCTCATCGGAACCAATAAATTCTAATACTGTATGGAGTGCTCGCTCCATACAGTATTGAAACAAAGTTTTATGCGAATCGACTTCGGATGTTTCATCCAAAGTCGATTCGCTCATCCCTACTCAGAATATGTCATCAATATAAGATCAGTTGGGTCTGACACCCAGCGGCTAATGCTGGAAAATATGCAATGGATTGAAGCATAAGGATCTATCCACTGTCTAATGGCCATGCTGGAGAACTAAGCTTAGCTCCCATTTGGGAGTTGAGCTGCAGTACCCAGCACTGGAAAACTACGTAGTGGATAGAGCTTTCATCAACCATATAGTTTCTGGTGTCATAGCTGCCCAAAATAGCTGATACATGGGGGGGGGGAGTTGGGTGTCATACCCCCACCAATCTCATATTGATGACCTATCCTGAATAATTCATGAGTATCTAAGTCCTGTAAAACCCTTTTAGGGGCATCATGTTCACGTGATACGCCACAGATTTACCATAGCGGATTTTAACATCATGGTACAGTACGAGCAAAGTGGATGTAATTTTAAGACATCTTATCCTAATGATGCTGCTGCTGAAGAAACAAACTTCTCACATGTCAATTCGTGCTACAGATCTCCACTGCAGATTTAGACCTTTGCAATGCAGAGGCAAAGATTCATAGTAGTATAGCAGTGCTAAAGGAACCTTTTGAGATTCGGTTCATTTCAGGTCACCGGATTTTTCAAAAAGTTCGGGCCTGAATTAAAGTTGATCCAATTTCTCTGAAAATTGATATTTCACACCCTCTTGTCTCCTATTTTTTTTCTGGAGAGGAAGAAAAAGACAGAGACTAGTGTATTACTCTGGGTTATACATATATGTTGTCTGGATGCACTCTTATTCATTATGGAGAGCACCTAGTATGAGTAGTGCCTGTGCATAGTATTGTATGCCAGTCAGTGCCCCTCTGGGTTTCTGAGAAAGATATTCAAATTAGCTTACCTAAGCATATCAGATGCCAGCATATGTAAGATGTGCTATTTTTTCATATACATTTTCCATAAAACAAGACGAATATTGAATGACTTCTGATACTCCTCATGCATACTTGCCCCCATAAAATGAAAAAGTACCCCAACCAAAGTTTTTTTGCTTAGCTCTGTTAAAGGGAAATTACCCAGAAAACACGCTAGATTCCTTGTATGAGACAGTTTACCTTTCCTTTTGTTAATAGATACAAATTATGAAACTATGCAAATGCAGAGACTGAACATTTGAGGCTGCCACCAAAAAATTTGAGGCTGCCACCAAGGAGATATGTAAAAATATATATACTAATGATGAGCAAATCAATTCTATCACTGCGGAATTTATCCAGATTTTTTCATAAAATTTGGATTCTAACATATTTTACAATTAAATCAAGAGAAAAACCTACATCTAGAAAGCATGTACAATTAAGCTTTCATTCCAAAAAGGATTTAAAAAGTTGAGTATTTCACAAACACAGTGTAACCTTCCAGATGTTGCTAAGCCTTTTAAACAGACTTAAAAAGCATAACTCGTAAAATAGCTAAGCCATCCTCACACCTGCTCTTTAAGGACAGGACAAATACTTCAAGCAGAGCAGATAGAACCAGCTTTTCTGATTGAGAGGCTTTGGGGGAACCCCTAGCAGGGAATTTTTTCTATTATGGAGACCAGTTAATATATGTAATCACTATTGTAGGCTAGGCAATGCTCCTCTTAGTTTTTGAGTAAATATTTGCAAATTAGCATATTTTACATTCCATGTCATCAGAAAGAATTTATTATTTTCCCAAAAACCCAAAGCTAGGCAAATGAGCTTTCCTGACATAAAGTGATTCTTTCCGTTTCTATACTAATTTGCAAATATTTTCCCAGAAACCAAGAAGAGCATCACCTAGCCTATAATAGTCATCATGTATATTAACTGGTCTCCATTATAGAAAAAGTATCCTGTTAGGGGTCCCCCAAGGCCTCTCAACTAGAAAAGCTGATTCTGTCTTAAATGCTCTTGTTCTGTAAGACCTGCTATACTGAGAATCCTGTTTTAAAGGCTGAGCAATGGTTGGAAGGCTATGATGTAATGAACCTTTTTTTTTTAATCCTTTCAGAAAGAAAGCTGAATTGCACTTGTTTTTTTAATGTGCAGTTCACGGTTTGTTAGAATCTAAGGTTTTGAGGAAATCTGGTACGGATTCATGCAGTTATGTAATAGATTTTGCTACTGTATTTTACATCCCATGTGGAGTTACACCAATAGCATTAACGGACAGGAACTGAAAGATCAGTACAACTTAAAGGGGTTCTCCAGGAATTAAGAAAATGAAAATACTTCAATATTACTTTATTATAAATATATTCCCAAATACCTTTCATTAGTCATAATGCCTCGTTTTGTCTGGGGAGCAATCATTAGGAGAAATAAAATTGCCGCCGTCCTATTACTACACACAGAACCTGTCCTAATCACACAGGAGGACACAGCCATATCCCCACCTCCTCTCTGTACTTTAGGTCTCCTCATGAACTCTGTTCCTACAGAGATTCAGCTGAAGATCATATTAAACTGTATCTAGGATCATAACCCCAGACAAGCAGAGAGTAGGATGAGGCAGCTCTTTACCTCAGTGTTGTGAAGTAACTTGTCCTCCTGTGTGATTAGGACAGGTTTTGTGTGTAGTAATAGGACGGCAGCCATTTTATTTCTCCTAATGATTGCTCCCCAGACAAAACGAGCTATTATAACTAATGTAACATATTTGGCAATATGTTTATAGTAAAGTAATATTTAAGTATTTTCATTTTCTTAATTCCTGGAGAACCCCTTTAAAGAACAATATATAGAATCTATTAACTACTGTATATATTGTTCTGAAGTATTACAGTACATGTTATCTTCAGAGGACCCATCATTATCATTCAATAGATTTTCCTTAAGCACCCAAAAAGAATGATGGAAACCCCCATACAGTTATTTGCACCCATGGATGCTTAAGTAACATCAGTTTGGTTCTTCATTTCAGACACCTGATGAAATTGACCAGGGTCGGTCTTATGGCAATGGCTGGGGTGTCAGACATATTCATGTGAGCAGAAAATGCAATTTTTATCACTTGCACGTGTATTAAACAATGTGGCCAACCTTGTTAGCGATTTATTTGAAGATATGAATTAAATGATTGTTCTAATCACAGACTGGTTTTGTCATCACAGCATTGTGTGTGAATATTTGTGTACGTAATTAGGGAATGTGGTTTCAAGTCGTATTTCTGCACTGACTTTCTAAAACATACTGTATATGGGCTTAGACACAAGGAGACAGGTCTAAAGGGGATAAAGTGTTATAAGTTTGCTTTTTTATACCTTCTATATGAATTGTGGTGGGAAAGGGCATACAAATAAAACCCATAGAACTGTGGTGGAATTGGGTGGAGGGATGAACATGTTTCTCTTTTATACCAGCTATTGGTTGGCTTACTTTGAGATTTTTACACCAGAATTGTGGTAAGAGTGTCGCATCTCAGGCCACTCCGCTTCTCCCAGTAAGCTGCACCCCTTTTTTGGGTGAGGTGTTGATAATTTTTCCTTGATGCACCAAATTGTGCTACATTTTAGCACAGTTTATACCAAAATTTAAGTGAAGTAATGTGTCCCACTGTGTTTTGTACATTGGACTCTATTTTAGGAGAGATGTATCAAAAGTAGTGCAAAGGAAAACTGATTTAGTTGTTCATACCTTTCTTTTTCAGAGCTTCTTGGAAAAAATAGAATCAATCGGATTGGTTGCTATGGGCAACTAAGGCATTTTTCCTTTGCGCCAGTTTTAATAAATTTCCCCAAGAATAATTATTGTTTTGTTAATATCATTTAGCAGTGTGCAAGGATTTTTTTTTGTGGAGAAGGGGGCTCTTTCTGAGTTTTGCTATGGGGTCCTGTTATTTTTATCTATTCTCCTGTCTGATCCCTTGTAAAAAAAAAAGTGTAAGGAGGAACAAAACTTGGACCCTTCTCTTCTTCCTTGCTGGCTGTTACTCTACCAAATAGAAAATTGGGAGATCTACAGTACACAGTTTTTACAAACTATAGGGAAAAGGAAAGTGACCCCCACAGTAGCTATATTGCATATATTTTCTCTATGAATTTTACATCTTAAGGTCCAATGCATACTATCATGTCTGTTTTGCTGTCCACACACCGCAGATCTGCAAAACACGGATGCAGGCCAAGTGCATTTTTTGCAAACACATTGACTTTGCAATATGTCCTTCTGCATAAAATGGCAGCTTATAAAATTATCTGCATTCATCATTCATCATACAGTGTCAAACACACAGTGTCAAACACTGTAGGGACATGTTCCCTTTACTCCCAAATTTGATTTTGATTGATGGGTGAAGAAGGGTTTATAACACACAGAGAAGTCCATGTAAGCTTCCTCCTGGGACATATGCAGGTAAAACCGGGGGACAGAATGTTTTTTCTCTCCCTCTACAGCCTGTCTGAACCTTCCCCCCACCCCCTCCAGGCTGGCTGACATCATAACTAGCTGAAGTGTGGATGGCTAATTTAACTCTCCATATCTCAGGCTGGGTAGCACTTATACATTTGAGTCTGATCTTGCTTGAAAGCTGACAATCTAAGCTTTTAAACAAGACCAAGATCACAGTCAGTGCTAACTGAAATACACGGAAATATGCAGCTATTAGAATTTGTGTCGGGAATAGAAATTGCAAGTATATACAGAATTCAATGGGACTAATTTCTAAGGACTATAACTTGCAGTTATCAGGGCTAGTGATGCAATCTTGGTCGTGTTTAAAATAATTGATTATCAGCTTTAAAACTAGACCAATCCCAAACTAAGATATAGCCCTCTGACTGCCCCCCTTCTGAAGCCATCTAGGCCCTGTGAACAGTGTTCATTCAAAACAGGTATTATCCTTACCTGCCCGATGATCAGTGGGGTGTTAACAAGAGAAATAGTACCATCCAGTTGTCAGTGTATTCAAACATTTACAAGAGGAATTTTAAAAAAATGGATCACACATAATTCTAAGAAACGGTGCTCCAGAATTTTTATTTTATAGGGTATGCAAATAACTTCTAAAATAGACACATATTTTTGTTTTGTTATTCATAGTCATTACTAAGCTAATAAACTATTGAGAGTAAAGTTCCTTTTACACAGACCGATGATTGACCAGTTATCGGTCACTGGTTTATTGTGCCTGTTGGACAACATTAAAAATCAATGTTTCTGTGCAGCAGATATCCCTGGTAAACAGTGACCTGCTGCCTAGAAACAGTGATTCTATATAGTGACTAGGAATGGCAACAGAGGAGATGATTGCTCCATGTGATTGCAGCTCTCACCTCCTCTGACAAAGCAGGCTATAACTGGGAATGGATGCCTGTACCATTGATCCATGACAAAGGATGGAGCTGTTTCCTCTCCAGATGTGTCTGTTTTGGTAAATACTTGCATCCCCCATGTACAGTCATGGCCAAAAGTTTTGAGAATGACACAAATATTATATTTTCACATGATCTGCTGCCCTCTGGTTTTTATGTGTGTTTTTCAGATGTTTTTATCACATACAGAAATATAATTGCAATCATATTATGAGTAACAAAAGCTTATATTGACAGTTAGAATGAGTTAATGCAGCAAGTCAATATTTGCAGTGTTGACCCTTCTTCTTCAGGACCTCTGCAATTCTCCCTGGCATGCTCTCAATCAACTTCTGGACCAAATCCTGACTGATAGCAGTCCATTCTTGCACAATCAATGCTTGCATTTTGTCAGAATTTGTAGGTTTTTGTTTGTCCACCCATCTCTTGATGATTGACCACGAGTTCTCAATGGGATTAAGATCTGGGGAGTTTCCAGGCCATGGACCCAAAATCTCTATGTTTTGTTCCCTGAGCCATTTAGTTATCACCTTTGCTTTATGGCAAGGTGCTCCATCATGCTGGAAAAGGCATTGTTGATCGCCAAACTGCTCTTGGACGGTTGGGAGAAGTTGCTCTCGGAGGACATTCTGGTACCATTCTTTATTCATGGCTGTGTTTTTAGGCAAGACTGTGAGAGAGCCGATTCCCTTGGCTGAGAAGCAACCCCACACATGAATGGTTTCAGGATGCTTTACAGTTGGCATGAGACAAGACTGGTGGTAGCGCTCACCTTGTCTTCTCCGAATAAGCTGTTTTCCAGATGTCCCAAACAATCGAAAAGGGAATTCATCAGAGAAAATGACTTTACCTCAGTCCTCAGCAGTCCACTCCCTGTACCTTTTGCAGAATATCAGTCTGTCCCTGATGTTTTTTCTGGAGAGAAGTGGCTTCTTTGCTGCCCTCCTTGAGACCAGGCCTTGCTCCGCCTCACAGTGCGTGCAGATGCACTCACATCTGCCTGCTGCCATTCCTGAGCAAGCTCTGCACTGCTGGTAGCCCGATCCCGCAGCTGAAACACTTTTAAGAGACGGTCCTGGCGCTTGCTGGTCTTTCTTGGGCGCCCTGGAGCCTTTTTGGCAACAATGGAACCTCTCTCCTTGAAGTTCTTGATGATGCGATAGATTGTTGACTGAGGTGCAATCTTTCTAGCTCCGATACTCTTCCCTGTTAGGCCATTTTTGTGCAGTGCAATGATGACTGCACGTGTTTCTTTAGAGATAACCATGGTTAACAGAAGAGAAACAATGATGCCAAGCACCAGCCTCCTTTTAAAGTGTCCAGTGGTGTCATTCTTAATTAATCATGACAGATTGATCTCCAGCCCTGTCCTCATCAACACCCACACCTGTGTTAATGGAGCAATCACTGAAACGATGTTAGCTGGTCCTTTTAAGGCAGGGCTGCAATGATGTTGAAATGTGTTTTGGGGGATAAAGTTCATTTTCTAGGCAAATATTGACTTTGCAAGTAATTGCTGTTAAGCTGATCACTCTTTATAACATTCTGGAGTATATGCAAATTGCCATTATAAAAACTGAAGCAGTAGACTTTGTAAAAATTTATATTTGTATCATTCTCAAAACTTTTGGCCATGACTGTACTAACAATTCTGGAGCATCTATTATTATGACTCTATGTTGTGTCATTCCTGTGTTATTACTGCTAGAAGTTTACAAAAAATTGCCAGCAGTCTGCAGTAAAGGTGTTACCAATAGTGTGTGTGTCTGACTCCAATCAGTGCTGCTTTTGTTAGACTGTGCAGGGACACCCCCCCAACTGGTAATACCCATCTGTACCTTTACTGCAGACTGCTAGCAATTCATTCATAATTTCTAGAAGAAATAATAAAGGAATGGCACAACATAGAGCCATAAGAATAGATGCTCCAGAATTGTTAGTACATGGGGGATGCAAGTATTTACCAAAACAGACACGTCTGGAGAGAAAACAGGTTCTCTTTAAGGACCTGTGTAGATCACGTTAATGGCTTCAGCTTAGTGTATCTATTAGGTTCTATTAACACGACCCAAAAATACATTGAACAAAGAAGAAGAAAAGGAAGGGCAATAAACTAAGTTACACATCCAAAATTGATGGTATACAATAACCCTTTATTAAAGACAGAATTTAAACATTTAAATCTGTGCGCAGAGAAAAACAATCATGATACCCCTGAGGAAGCCATATGCTCTGGTACTGGGCATGGTTTGAATGCCAATACTTTGAATGTATGATTGCGTTCATTTTAGTGTGGAATTTTGTTGTGCTTCAGTCTACTTATACTTTGTATCACATGATGACTTTAGTAGTACTAATTATTTTAATTTTTATATATTTTATGATGTTCAGATTTTTTAAATTATTCTTATTAGGGTACAGCCACACGGTCAGGTTTCTGCATGCAGTTTTGGAGAGGATCATAAAAGGAGATAAAAATATATATTGATTTCTCCTCTTTTTAAAATTCAACCTGACCGTGTTGTCATACAGTTATAGTTGTGTTTGTACTTTTATGTGGCTTTTTTTTAAAATGATTTTAGCTTAAATCATTACATAATTGTTTCTCTCTGTGTACAGATCTTAAAGTTTATAACCGTGGCCTTAAAAGTGTTATTGTATATAATTTAAAGATGAGCGAACTTTTTGAAATTCATTTTGTGTCCAATTTGTAGAATTGTTCAAAAAAAATTTAATTTGTGGATGAATCAATTATAAGCAAATCAAATGTGCTGTAATTTCCCTGAAAATTGGTATATGCCACTCTAAGGTATCAGATTTTTTATATTTTGTTCTCTTTTTTTAATATTTTTAGGAATTTTAGCTATTTTTGTCCTAGTGGCAGTAGGGGTCATGGAAGTGGAATTTGGGGATTTATCAGTGCAGTGTTGCAGCTGATGTGGTGGAAGTATCAGAAGCTATACGATACAGAGCATGATGGTGGCAGTGGAATGATGGGGCCAGAGATTAATCTCACTGTCAATGTCAGATCTATTCATCGGTCTCAGTCAAAGGAGTGTGAATAATCCTCACAGATTCATGCCTCATTTATTTTGACAGGACCTCATTTATTTTAACAGCACATTACATCATACAGGTTCTGCTTCACCAGTTCTGATGTCATGTTGACTCTTCTACATACCACTTGGATGTGAACAAAGTCTAAAGTTAGACCAAAACGCTAATTATAATTTCGGATGAATAAAACAAAGCCATATTTAAGCATCATTTATATGTGCCCTGCTATTCATATACAGAGGCTACTGGCCAGAAAGCTGGTGCTACTACTGGTGTTTGCACTATTACTGACATTCTGACACAGATGAATAGGCCAGGGTCTTTTCCACTCTTCCATTTACCTGAAATTTTATTGTGAGATCTATAAATGAAAAGTCACAGGTTTGGTACACAGAATATTAAACAGTACTAGCAAAATTTTAATTTTTTTTTCTGTAATTTACAGATTTTAGGAGCAATAAAAATGCCTCCCCTTCTATAAACACACTGCAAACTGGTATTGACAATTTACAATGGCAATACAAACTGCTATATTAATGTATTTATTACAGTACTGTACATTCACTAATAATGCACGGTATCATGACGCAATAAGATGTGTTAACGGTGAGCTAGTATATAAATGCTGTTATTGCATCACAATGTATTCAGTTATTATGCATGGGATCTTAATGCAATACAATGTAATACTTTTATTGTAGAATGGTATGCACAATATGCTTTTCAGGGCAGTTGCTTAGTGTTTGCAGCAGAATGTGTGCTATTGGGGTGCTGGCAATAAACCTATGAACTTTGGAAACTTTTTACAAAAAAAAAAAAACTGGCAGGCTGTTTATACTGAAAATATGAGTTGCTTTCATGATTTTGTCATGCAGAACTTGTCAGCAAGCTTTATTTAAAATTCTAAAATCTACCCAATTATATATCTCCATATTCTCTCCCTACAGTCCTCCTATAGTGTCCCTAATAACTGGCTTGTGTCTGCAGTTGTTTTGTCAGGCACAACCACAACACATCCTATCACTTACAAGCTGAGAACAGAATGACATCCAGCTTTATCTGAGCATCAGGACTTAGCTGAGTATCGCCCCCTGATTGGCTGATCAGGCTGTCTGTCGGCCTCTGAGCCAATAAGAGCAAGCACTCCTCCATCTTTCCCAGGGTCGTGTGATCCTCCATCTTCTTCTTTCCTGTTATTTTCCCCACCAAGTTTCTCAATAAAATGGCGTTGGTGCCATTTTTGCACAATTCTTCTGAACCAAAAAGCCCAAACTTCTAATTTGTTTGGCAGACATTTTTTTGTGAAATTCCTAATGAATATGATTAGTTCACAATTGATTTGCTCATCTCTAATATAATTATTATTATCAGATGTTCATTCTCCTTCGTTACTCTTTTTGGGACCATCATGATATTGCCATACCTTTGGTGAATAATAACAATTATATATCATATATTAAGTTACTGCATATACTGTTTTAACAAGTTTATTGTCTTTGTGTCATTTAATAGGATGAGCTGAAGAAACTATACACCCAGTTGGAGATTTATAAAAGAAAAAAGATGATTGCAAATAATCCACATCTCCAGAAAAAGAGGTGTTCAAAGAAAGGATTGGGGCGATCAATTATGAGAAGGATAACCGAGATCCCTGAGTCAGTCAGCCGCCAGTGCTCCAGAGAAGACAAAGATGGCGCAGATCATAGTAATCCCAAAAATAATACCAGTAATTCTAAAAAAAATCACCTGGAGTCAAATACCCATAACGCAAAGTCAAAGGAAGACTCAAAGCATAGACCGTTCTCACTGAAGAAGTCCCATAGCACATATGACCATTTAAGAGGACCAAATGACAAACCCAATGGAATTTCTTCAGAAAAGATGGATACGTGTGAAAATGCAATACAGACCTCAGTTAATGGGAAGAAGCCAGAACACAGAGAGGGCGAAGAGCTAGAGGTGGGATCTGCTGAATCGGTACCGTTGGTCTGCAAGTCTGCCAGCGCTCATAACCTAAGCCTAGATAAAAAACCTTTGCACCCAAGTCTTTCGGTCATACAAAAGTCACTTAGTGCCATCGCTAACTCTAAAGATAAAAGCCTGGGACTTAGTGAACAAACTAAAAGTGTAGAGGATTCTGATAAATATTCAACAGTAGACTGTAATGAAAATGCAAGCCAGAAAGGTATGCCTTGCTCAAACAAGGATGAGAACTTGGAGCAGCACAGAACATCAAGTCCCATTGAAGAAACCCCAAAATCTCACAAACCTGGAATTATGAAGCAACAGGCAATGAGTTTGACATTGGGGGATACTGAGAAAACAATAGATACTCTTGGGTTTAAAGATAAATTTGACATTGAAGAGGTATGTCCTTGGGAAATGTACGACCTTACTCCCACTACAGTGCCTTCTGAAAACAAAGTCCAGAAGCATGTTTCCATTGCACCTTTGGACTCTGAAAAGAATCATACATCACGTTCTAAGAGCAAATCTCACAATCGATCTAAGACAACAGATCAAGCACATCATCACTCAAAGCAAAAGAGTCCAGGTAAATCTGACCTAAATGCAAAGGATAGCCAAGAACACGTCATAAAAGATGAAAACACAAAAAAGTCTCAGTCTATTGACACAGGAGCAAAAGATCAAGAGTTATTGACCAAACAAACTGCTAACTCACAAGAAAAAGAATGCAAAAAAAATCCCCCCATCACGGAGGGGGTAATTCTATCACCAGGTGGCCACCATAATTCTAACAATAACCTACCACAAACTTTAGCTCTTCAAGCTGAGATATGTCCATGGGACTTTGAATCACAGGATACAATAAGTGTAAAGAGAAGTAAAGATTCATCTACCAGCTCTGCTTTAAGTCCCACATCCCCTTCTAAAGACATGCCAACAAGTCCTTCGAAAAAGAAGGGTGCAAAAAGTATTGCAAAAAAAGATGAAAGCAGCATAAGGGGTCAAACGAAAAGTCATGAAAAGGAGATGGATCCAATCATAAAGATGGATAAGTCAAAAAGTGCCGAGGTTTGCTCCATGGTTGGAGACCATTCCTTGGCGGTTTCAGTAAGTAAAGGGAAAAGTACCTCAAACCAACATGGCATAGACAAATGCAAACTAGTGGAAGTGTGTCCATGGGAAAGTATTTCGACTTCACAGTCGGATCAAGATACGGAATCATCTGAAAGTAAAAACAAAACAATGCAAAAGCCAAATATGGTAGACATCTGTCCATGGGACTATCACGATAACAGTGGTGGGAAATAATCAGGGTTATAGAAGCGATTAGGGAAGGGGAGAGGTGAGGCAAGCTGCCAACAGCAAAAACAAAGTGGGACATATCACTTGACATATTTAATCCTAATAGCACTGCTAATTTAATGCATCCAAAAAATACATTTTATAAAGAGACTGCTGTCATTTTCTTATATGTGTATATGTTTCTTGTACACAGTCGTGTCCCATGTTAAAGCATTCCAGATTGTATAATATTTGCAAATAACTTTGATATATTGTGACACAAAATATTTATGCAAATTTGCAGATATTGTATTGATATTGCAACCAAAATACCTGCTCTACATTTTCTTTATAGAGTTTCTGTAACTTTTCACTTGGCTTTGGAAGCCGTCTATTGTAATGAGGACTATTTTTTTGGGCTGATGTGGTTTATATTGTGGTTTGCTTTCTCTTTTGTTCACCTCTCTATACTCTACTCTCGTACTCTAGTTTGATACTGTATTATTCAGGGTTTTCTTATTTTTTAATGGAATGTTACCATACCTGTTTGGCTTATTGTAAATATATAGGTAATGCTTATAGCCTTAGATTCTGTAGAAATCAAATGGTCCTACCTGAATAGGAATTTGTGTACCTCAGGGGACAACTTACGTATTGTTTGCCACAATTCTTACAACTTAAAGGGAGTCTGTCACCTCATTTTCACCTATCTAACTAACAGCAGTGCCCCACAGAAGATTGTATACACATCCCAGACATACCTGTGTGCACTGTGTGTCTGTATTACATGTCACATCCCAGACATACCTGTGTGCACTGTGTGTCTGTATTACATGTCACATCCCAGACATACCTGTGTGCACTGTGTGCCTGTATTCCATGCTCTGTGCCCGGCTGAAAGTGAAGCTAAAAACAGCTGTCTCTCCCAACTTGATTTCTAACAGCTATATCTTCTGATATACTGGATGTAATGCTGTGATTTTGGTATCATCTGAAAGCTTGGAATGTCAGCTTTCAAAGAAGAACCATTTTTCTATCTGCTACCAATCCCAAGATATGAGCAGCTAAAGCAGTCCTCTCCTCTTCAGTCTGGCATGCTTTGAGCACTTGCAGCAGCAGAGCCTTGGGAGCTGTTTTCCTGCGAATAAAAGTGCTTTTTCTGGACATGTAATACAGACACACAGTGCACACAGGTATGTCTGGGATATGACATGTAATACAGACACACAGTGCACACAGGTATGTCTGGGATATGACATGTAATACAGACACACAGTGCACACAGGTATGTCTGGGATATGACATATAATACAGACACACAGTGCACACAGGTATATTTGGGATGTGTCTGCAATCATCTGTGGGGCAGTGCTCTTAGTTATATACTGTAAGTGAAAATGAGGTGACAGACTCCCTTTAAAGTGATTTCCTGAAATTCTGATATTAGTGTCAGATTTGAGGAGGTCTGGCACCTAGGACCCCCTGCCGATCGGCTGTTTGATAAGGTAGCACTGTCCATTGAATGATGGCCATGCTTGGTAATACAGCTCATCCCTATTCACTTAAATGGGACTGAGCTGCTCTTAGACCACATGCTTGTGACATTGCTGGCCTAGGAAGAGGCAGCGGCTCTCCGATGAGCGCCATGGCCTCTTCAAATAGTTGATAGTCGGGAGTGCCAGGAATCTGATCCCCACCAATCTGATCTTGATGACCTATCCTGAGGATAGGCCATCAAAATCAGAATCTCGGAAAACCTCCTTAAAGAATGAGTGGTCCTATATTTCACCTTTTACCATATTTTTAAATGTACACTCCAGGCAAATCTTGCATTGACTTATGTCTTGTACAAACCTCAAGGGGCATGACTTATCTTTGACGTCCTTTGAATCGGTAATAGTGTGCAACCCTTTTAAAGTCTGCACTAGGCATAACACAGTGTATCACTTTTGCATGGCGTGTTCCTTTAAATCTACGTTATATTAACAGAATTTAGTTTTTGCTTATAGAAAAGTCCATCTGCCGTTTCTTCTCATTTTTACATGCACATCCTCATTTATGGGCATACAGTACGTAAATGCACTTATTACACATGTACATCACAAACATGGGCTAACCAAACTACATTTTACCATATTGCACTCAGGAAATACAGTGGTAAGTCTTCTCATAAAGTCCTCCAAAAACCTTCACATATGTTTACCTTAGTTTTATGAGCTGCTCTAATCAGGGGCACACACAGATATCATAGTGCCCTGTGGCAGTGCTTGGGATGGGCCCTCCCCTTCTTCACCTGGTTTCCAATAAACACTTACAGGCAATGAAGAACACAAAGTGCTAGGATCCAGATTTAAAAAAATGCCCTCAGCCTCACCCACTTTTTATCTATGGGAAAAAATAGAACGGGAGCTTTACAAATATGGCGCTTATTCTGAACACCATATTTCTCAATGCATTTATCTCAGACAGCTGACATGAATACACTGATAAATCTCCCCACAGAGCTCTATGCCTGCAGCTTCCATCATACAGTATATTATAAAACTGTCTGCCTGCAGCCACCACTAGGGGGAGCTCAGTGCATGAAAATGTATACAATTACCTTTGACTGCAGTATAAGCTATAAAAAATCCTTGTTTACTAAGCTTTCCCTGGTGGTGGCTGCATAGAAATGCAGTGTTTTCATATCAGGAGCAAAAGAAGGAGTACAGCGCCAGCCCTCCTTTCCCCTCCTATCAAGCTCCATGGCAGTCACTTAATCTGCCTTCATGGAAGGTATGCCACTTTTTCTATTGCATAATTACTCTACAACTAACAGCACCTGCAGTCCTCTAGGTTTTAAATGGGTTTTCTTGGCAAAAACATGGCTGACCTATCCTTTAAGTAAATGTGATTGAGTTGCCACTGCCTATAGTATGTGAATATGTTGCTGCCACTAGACAACTATGGGCCGCAGGCCATTTTTTTGTCATAAAGACCCTCAGATCCTGTCTGGATCTCACATTGATAGCCTATCCTAAAGTTATTTTTTTTTATAATTACTGTGAAATCTAGTTGGTCTAAAACTTGATAACTGTGGGGTACAAAAAGAATATTTCCATTAATGGGGTTGTTTGAACAGTTCCTTTTTTGTTAAGAAGGGGGTCACCAAAATTAAACCGAGGCCTAAGTTAAAGAAATTCATAAGCTACCATCCATGGCATCTAGTAATTCACTGAATCTAGTAATGTACTGGAAATCATATTTGAGGAGCCTGCATCTATACTGTAGCATTATCAGAACTGTATTGCGATAAGCTGAGCTGCGGGGAAGTTAGAGTCACAGCCCATTGGGCACTTTAAGGGGTCGGCCCACAAACAAAATTTGTCTTCTCTCCATAGGATACTTGATAAACAAGGCCCAACTGCTAGGACCCGCTGATCATGAGAACAGTGGTCCCAGTGTCCCATGTGTGAATGGATGGGGAGTATGCATGTATGACCACCACTCCATTGACTTCCATGAGACTGCTAGAGATAGCTAAGCACTGTACTGAGCAGTCCCCTAGACAGTCTTCAAGTGCATGGGCGGTTCAGGGGGATAGCTTTCTTCTGAATCAGCATTATGCCTCCATAGCCCATCAAAATGTGCACATGAAGCTGAATTCATCAAAGCTAATGGCTTTCCTTCCCATGGCAACCAATCACAGAACAGTTTTATATGTAAAAGCTGAGCTCTGATTGGTCCTATTATGATAGGACCAATGATGTCTTTTGCCGTAGAACTTTGGAAAATGGAAATTTTGCCGGCAGCTGTGTGGTTTCTGTTACCCATTCATGTCAAGGGACATGTTTGTTATTGGGCCGGCTGTGGCTTTAAAGGGATTTTCCAGGATTTTACTACTGATGACCTATCCTCAGGATAGGTCATCAGTATCTGATCGGTGGAGGTCCAACACCCAGGACCCCTGCCAATCAGCTGTTTGAGAAGGTATCGGCGCTCCTGTCAGCGCCGCTACCTTTTCGCAGCTTACAAAGCACAGCCCCATACATTGTACAGCAGCTGTGCTTGGTATCGTGCTCAGCCCCATTCACTTGAATGGGGCTGAGCTGCTCCTAGGCCATGTGACAGATGAACATGACGTCACTGGCCTAGGAAAAGCTAAGAGAAGGCTGTTGCGCTCACGGGAGCGTCGTTGCCTTGTCAAACAGCTGATTGGCTGGGGTCCATGGTGTCGGACCCCCACCGATCAGATATTGATGACCTATCCTGAGGATAGGTCATCAGTAGTAGAATCCCAGAAAACCCCTGTAAGCCTCCACTTTGTGAACGGGAGGCAGAAAGAACGTGGCTGTCGGTGGGATTTCGCATAATTCTGGCCCGGCTGTAGCTTTAAAATACCCATGTTAACAGCCCCTTAGACTTAAGTGGTAATTGAGGTCCATAATGCCTCCACCCGTAGGACACGCTCATGGTACTAAAAAACATTATCTAAGTTGTCCTCTGAATGCATGCATTAATTGCACATCACCGTTTGTGTCTCTAATTTATAGAATTGTTTTTGAAACAAAGTAATTATATGTTATTTTTTCTACCAAATAACTTATGCAGTCAGAGTTTACCCCTCATCACAGTATCATCATTTGCATTGGATCTGCCAGTAGTTCCCGGTTTACGGCCTAGATTTCTGCATGTCAATGGTAGATAGGACCAATGAAACACTGCCTTCTGACTTTTAGTAACTCTCTAGAGGAAATATGCATAAGAAATGAAACTGTAAGAGATGTCACCCTAATCTGTGTTACTGATAATATAATGGTATTTACTGTACAGCATCCACTGTTAAAAAGAAAAAAAAAAGAATTTGATAGAATTATGTTGTGATGTGTCGCAGCATGTAAATATTATAATAAATGCAATAAAACACATTTGTAAGGAGATCGACTTGTGTGTGATTTATAATAAACTCTATTGGAAAAGAAACAATTGACTTTTTATGTAAAAATAGCAAATTAAAGCGCTCTCCCAAACCATCCTCAGGATAGGTCTTCAATATGAGATTCGACACAGAACACCCCCACATATCAGCTGTAGCGTTGAGCGAATCTTCGATCCATATTAATGGCCACAGGACCCCTTTAAGCATATGATGTGTAAAAGTGGCACCTTAGTACCAAAATTACATCCTATGGCTGGAGGGTGCGAATGAAAAGGCCCAGTCAATAAGAGGGTCTTGGATCATGAGTGTGAACGTCAGAATAGAAATCTCAGGCAAGAGAGACGGGGCTGTGGTGACCTGCAGTTGGCCATGAAAGTGCCTGTAGAGAGTGTCTGGGAGAAGAGGGAGTCTATCCATCCCTGCGATAGCGCCACCATGGCAGATAGCTACAGATGATATGGCTACAGATATGATCGATAAGTCCAAGAACACCAGGTACAACGATTTATGACAATAGTTAGAGAAAAACTATAAAATAACCACATAAACTACACTCAATGCATAAGTGCAATCTGAGTTTAGTGGAACAGCCATCCAATAGGATTCTGTGTGATCACAAGTGCTCTAGGTTCCAGGAGGAAGTGGAGGCAGCCATTAAAATGAATCAAAGCATATAATCACTTCTACAGGCTGTGATATCTAGGATTTCTCTTGAACCCCCATTTTCATTCTATTCTCCATTCCTTCAAATGCATCATAAATTACAGCTTTTAAAATAACCTAAAAACAGCCTCAGTAGAACATACAGTGGGGAAAAAAGCATTTAGTCAGTCACCAATTGTGGAAGTTCTCCCACTTAAAAAGATGACAGAGGCCTGTAATTGACATCATAGGTAGACCTCAACTATGAGAGACAAAATGAGAAAACAAATCCAGAAAATCACATTGTCTGATTTTTAAAGAATTTATTTGCAGAATATGGTGGAAAATAAGTATTTGGTCAATAACAAAAGTTCATCTCAATACTTTGTTATATATCCTTTGTTGGCAATGACAGAGGTCAAACGTTTTCTGTAAGTCTTCACAAGGTTGGCACACACTGTTGCTGGTATGTTGGCCCATTCCTCCATGCAGATCTCCTCTAGAGCAGTGATGTTTTGGGGCTGTCGCTGGGCAACACGGACTTTCAACTCCCTCCAAAGGTTTTCTATGGGGTTGCGATCTAGAGACTGGCTAGGCCACTCCAGGACCTTGAAATCGCTCTTACGAAGCCACTCCTTCGTTGCCCTGGCGGTGTGCTTGGGATCATTGTCATGCTCAAAGACCCAGCCACGTTTCATCTTCAATGCCCTTGCTGATGGAGGGAGGTTTGCACTCAAAATCTCACGATACATGGCCCCATTCATTCTTTCATGTACACGGATCAGTCGTCCTGATCTCTTTGCAGAGAAACAGCCCCAAAGCATGATTTTGCCACCCAAAATCATTTTGCTTCACAGTAGGTATGGTGTTCTTTGGATGTAACTCAACATTCACTCTCCTCCAAACACGATGAGTTGTGTTTCTACCAAGCAATTCTACTTTGGTTTCATCTGACCATATGATATTCTCCCAATACTCTTCTGGAACATCCAAATGCTCTCTAGCAAACTTCAGATGGGCCCGGATATGTACTGGCTTAAGCAGGGGGACACGTCTGGCACTGCAGGCTCTGAGTTCCTGGCGGTGTAGTGTGTTACTGATGGTAGCCTTTGTTACGTTGGTCCCAGATTTCTGCATGTCATTCACTAGGTCCCCCCGTGTGGTTCTGGGATTTTTGCTCACAGTTCTTGTGATCATTTTGACCCCACGGGGTAAGATCTTGTGTGGAGCCCCTGATCGAGGGAGATTATCAGTGGTCTTGTATGTCTTCCATTTTCTAATTATTGTTCCCACAGTTGATTTCTTCACACCAAGCTGCTTGCCTATTGCAGATTCAGTGTTCCAGCCTGGTGCAGGTCTACAATTATGTTTCTGGTGTCCTTCGACAGCTCTTTGGTCTTCACTATAGTGGAGTTTGGAGTATGACTGTTTGAGGTTGTGGACAGGTGTCTTTTATACTGATAACAAGTTCAAACAGGTGCCATTACTACAGGTATTGAGTGGAGGACGGAGGAGCCTCTTAAAGAAGAAGTTACAGGTCTGTGAGAGACAGAAATCTTGTTTGTTTGTAGTGACCAAATATTAATTTTCCACCATAATTTGCAAATAAATTCTTTAAAAATCAGACAATGTGATTTTCTGGATTTGTTTTCTCATTTTGTCTCTCATAGTTGAGGTCTACCTATGATGTCAATTACAGGCCTCTCTCATCTTTTTAAGTGGGAGAACTTGTACAATTGGTGGCTGACTAAATACTTTTTTCCCCACTGTAGTATCTCTCTCTAGTTTCCATAAATTAACAGCAATGCATATATTTATTTTTTATGGTATGGTAAGTTGATGGAGTAATAAGAATAACAATAATAATGATGACAGCAATAATAATATTAATAATAGTAACACTAATAATAATAGTATTAATAGTAACACTAATAACAATAGTAATAATAATGCCAATTTACAGTTTTATTAAAAAATTTCTGCTGTTATACTATATTTCCACTAGAGTGCGCTGTAGCACTGCTACACTAGATGTGACAATGATTACCTCCATTAGGCCAAAATCATCATAAATATAATTTTCTATCCGTATGCAAGAAAGTAGAAAAAAGGACACGTACAACAAGGCAGACCCAAAATATCAATATTTTGCTGCAAAACTTGGCGTGCTGATACGGATGTAGCAGGGTTAACACACAAACTCTTAACTCAAATTTCTTAACTCATTGCGTTATCTTGAAACAAAAGCCACTGAAAAGTAATTGAAGGTGTTTGCTTAACGCATTTAGTTTAGATAACACATCTCAGAAAGCATGTGTGTAAGGCTACTTTCACACTGGCGGCAGGCCTGATCCGGCAGGTGAAGGGTGCTGCCGGATCAGGCCTGCCGCAGTGACATGTGTGGAGCCGGAACCGTGCTCCAGCCCCACACATGTCACACAGTACATACATACACATAAACATACACACACATATAGACAAACAAACACACATACATACTTACATGCTCCCGGCAGGTCTTCGGAGCGTCGGAGGGACAGGACGGCTCGCACAGGTGACGATTCCCCACAGCGCCCTCTGCTGGGCGCCTGGTGGAATCGTCATCTGTGCGCACCATCCTGTCCCTCCGATGCTCCGAAGACCTGCCGGGAGCATGTAAGTATGTATGTGTGTTTGTATGTCTATATGTGTGTGTGTGTATGTTATGTTTATGTGTATGTCTGTGTCTATGTGTAGCCGGATCCGTAATGAACTCCATTGAAAGTCAATGAGGGCGGATCCGGTTACCATTATGGTCACACCAGACGGATCCACCCCCATTGACTTGCATTGGCGGTCATTCCGGATCCGTCTTGGTGCGGATGCCTGGACCGGAGAGCAAACCGCAGCATGCTGCGGTTTGTTCTCCGGTCTGAAGACGGAACGAAATGCTTTCAGGAGCATTCCGTTGTCTTCAGTTCAGTTTTGTCCCCATTGACAATGAATGGGGACAAAACTGAAGCGTTTTATTCCGGTATTGAGCCCCTATGACGAAACTCAATACCGGAATTTTAAAACGCTAGTGTGAAAGTAGCCTAAACTCTACTACATCAGCCTTTAACCCTTTCACCCCCGGAGGTTTTTTTTTCCATTTTGCGCTCCCTGCCTTCATACAGCCATAACTTTTTTATTTTTCTGTTCACACAGCAGTATGAGGAATTGTTTTTTTGCGGGACAAGTTGTACTTTCCAACGCCACCATTTAATATTGCATATGGTGTAGTGGGAAGCGGGGAAAAAAATTCCAAACTGGGTGAAATTGCAAAAAAAAACACAATTTCGTTACAGTTTTATGGGTTTTTTATTTACGGCGTTCGATGTTCATTAAAACTGACCAGTTACTTTCATTCTACTGGTCAGTACGAATCCGGCGATACCTAATATGTATAGTTTTTCTTGCGTTTTAATAGTGATAAAATAATTATAAAGTTGGACATTTTTTTTTTGTCATATCTTGACCCCTATACCTTTTTGGTACCTATGTGTACGGAGCTGTATGGGGGCTCATTTTTTGCGGGGCGATCTGAACTTTTTATTCATACCATTCTGGGGTGTGTATGACTTTTTGATCGCTTTTTTTTTTTTGCGAATCGGCCATTTTGACGCTTTTTTCAGTTTCGCTGTTGTCCGTACGGGAAACAAATGTTTATATTTTTATAATATGGGCGTTTTCACACACGGTGATACCCATGATGTGTATTTTTTTAGTTTTTTTACTACTTTTATTTTTATTTTGGGAAAAGGGGGGTGATTTGAACTTCTATGTTTTTTTTTTTTTATTTATTTTTTAACTTTATTTATTTAATTTTTTTACACTTTTTTTATAGTTCCCATAGGGTCATCTGATTGCTTATATCATAGACTTATATCAAGCACGCGCTTCCGGTGTTTTAAGCCCTCGGATGCCGTGGTCAGGATTGACAGCGGCATCCGAAGGGTTAAATGTTCGAGATCGGCATTACTGCTGGTCGCGGACATGAGCTGCGGCTGTCTGCTGTATAAATCAGCAGTTCACCAGTGGCCATGACGCCCGCTCCGTTCAGGGCGCCATCATTAAACACGCGCCCAGCGCCGTACTAGTAAGGGGTTAATGGGGATTAATGGCATAAATAGGTTATTAAATGCCCCCCCCCCAGACTAATCAGACCAAATCTGGGGGGGGGGGCATTTAGCAAAAAGCATTTATTATGTAGAGGAAGTTAATAAAAGCCACTTACTAATGTATTGTTAATATTCATATTGCTTCCTTTAGTGGCTGGATTCGTTTTTCCATCATATTATGCACTGCTCGTTTCCATGGTTATGACCACCCTGCAATCCAGCATACAATAGGAAAAAGCACTAGACTATATACAGTCCCAGAGAGGCCGACACTTTTTTATCTAGTGTGCAAGCGCTACCACTGCTGATGGATTGCAGGGTGGTCATAACCATGGAAACTAGCAGTGCATAATGTGATGGAAAATTGAATCCAGCCAGCATAGGAGTCAATATGTATAATAAAAATACATTAGTAAGTGCCTTGTATTAACTTTTTCTACATAATAAATTTTATTTACTGAAGTGAGACAGCGCCTTTAATACCAGTTTTCACAAGTGGCAAGAAAAGGGTGCATGCCGTGGATGGGGACCAGGTGGCACCACAGGCCCGCCACATTTATCTTGCGTGCACCGCTGCATAAATTTGGCCCATCTGGCAGCAGCACAGGGGAAAACGAGACCGAATTACAATACAATAAATGTCCCCCAGGGTCTTTACACAAGAGGACGTAAAACAGCTTCCCCCACTGTCCTATAGAAAGGCTCTCAGAGCCTACCTTTAGGTAGTGTACCTCTTGGTGCAAGATCATTGACTGCTAGACATTTCTTTAAGATGCAATCTAAGACATATTGCCAAGTTGACACGCTTTAAGAGGGGGCTTATCATTGGACTGAGAAAAGCAGGATGGTCATTTCCTCAAACTGCCAAACCTCTAGTCCTAGCTGTTAGGAGGTGTTGGGAGCAGTGGTTATGTGAGGGCATAGTACTCAAATCAGGTTAAGACAGCACTCCCTCCTTGTACATACAAGGTAATTCCATTTGCGACGGTGCTCGCGGTGTTGAGCCCCAGCCTGTTGGGCTCCCTTAGTGTATCCAAGAAGCAAGTGAAAACCACAGCACTCAATGTCTTCAAAACTGGGTGGTTTATTCACCAAATCGGCGACGTTTCAACCAGCAGTGGTCTTTATCAAGCATGTGAGGGCACACACACCGTCAGCAGGCTCCTGATGACCCAAACAGGTTACCAGTAGAGAGGATTGTTTGATCTGCTGACAAACATGAGGAGTTTCCACAGGTGGCACCTTCATTATACACCCCTGTCTCTGCCCGGACCATCTCCAGGCACTTAGCTCAAGAATATTTGATGTCATGGTACCCACTACCCGTCCTGCCATTGAAAACCAGCCACTGTCGCCTTAGTTTCAAATGCATGAAGGACAAATGCGGACTGCTAAGGACTGGAACTGTTTTGTGTTTAGTGATGAGTAGAGATTCTGTTTGGGATCTGATGACAGTCGAGTTTGAGTATGGAGGCCTCGTGGTGAGCGCTTCACTCCTGCTTTTGCTGTGGAGCGACACACTGCCTCGACTGCTGGTGTGATGATCTGGAAATCCATCCCATACGACAGTTGGTCCACCCTTAATAGTAATATGAGGGACACCAACAGCTCAGAGATATGTGCTGGACATCCTGTGGCCACAAGTGTTCTTCTCATGGCAGGGCTTCCAGCTGGCATATTTCAGCAGGATAAAGCTCACCCACAAACAGTAAGGGTTTCCCAGGAATGCCTCCACCAGATTACAACACTTCCTTGGCTGCCCGGTCACCAGATTTATCACCAATCAAGCTTTTATGGGACCAGCTGGGAAGCCAACTTCAGCAACCTACGAGTGTGCAGGATCTACAGGTCCAGCTGTAACATCTGGGGGCAAATGTGCTGGAGGATACCATACAGAACCTGTATGCCTCCATGTCAAATCATATCTTGTATCCTCTTGGGCTAGAGGCCGTATCTCATCTTGTATCCAGGTGGGAGGCCGTATCTCATCTTGCATCCAGGCTAGAGGCCATATCTCACCTTGTATCTATATCTCATTATGTATCCAGTCTAGAGGCTGTATCTTATCTTCTATCCAGGCTAGAGGCCATATCTCACCTTGTATCCATATCTCATTATGTATCCAGTCTAGAGGCTGTATCTTATCTTCTATCCAGGCTAGAGACCGTATTTCATCTTGTATCCAGGCTAGAGACCATATCTCATCTTGTATCAAGCCTAGAGGCCGTATTTCATCTTGTATCCTGTCAGGAAGCCGAATCTCATCTTGTATCCAGGCTAGAGGATGTATCTCATCTTGTATCCAGGCTAGAGGATGTATCTCATCTTGTATCCAGGCTAGAGGATGTATCTCATCTTGTATCCAGTCTAGAGGCCGTATCTTATCTTATATCCAGGCTAGAGACTGTATCTCATTATGTATCCAGGCTAGAGACCATATCTCATCTTGTATCAAGCCTAGAGGCCGTATTTCATCTTGTATCCTGTCAGGAAGCCGAATCTCATCTTGTATCCAGGCTAGAGGATGTATCTCATCTTGTATCCAGGCTAGAGGATGTATCTCATCTTGTATCCAGGCTAGAGGATGTATCTCATCTTGTATCCAGTCTAGAGGCCGTATCTTATCTTATATCCAGGCTAGAGACTGTATCTCATTATGTATCCAGGCTAGAGGCCATATCTCATTTTGTATCCAGTCTAGAGTCCTTATTTCATCTTGTATCCAAGCTAGAGCCCGAATCTCATCTTGTATCCAGGTTAGAGGCCATAACTCATCAACAGGGTCCTAGAGCCTCCTTACAATTGTACAATTTTCCCCAATAAATGTATCCTTCACTCTAATATTGTAATCAATTACAAGTATCATTGTTACATTCACATTCACAGAAATTTCCTTGAATTCTAACAACTTCTTGTTTTTTGTTTTTTTCATCAATGAGTGTATAAGTCCCTATAAGATCAAAACGATAAGGTGCATAGGGAGAATACAACTCCTGAGGAAGCTGTATCTGCGGCAATAAAAATGGGTTTTTTCCCCACACTTGGATTCTCCTTATGTATCTTATCTATTTGGGTCTGTCCTGTGTTGGGTGGATGGCAGCCAGATATTTGTCACACTCCATTTATACATCAATTGTTTTTAAATGTTTTAATCTTTATTTAAATTTGATACATCATTTCAGATCTTGGGTGTGTTGTATTGAACATGTGGCCTTTTTTTTCTTCTTTCTTCTACACATTGGTGCATACCACATGATATAGACCTCAGGTTCTATATTTTGTAGTACCCACCTCCATTTTTAATTCTGTATTTTCTATCATTGTAAGAGCTACATACTTTTTATTTTATAGGTGTCTTTTTAGTCCCTTGTCTTTCCAGTCTCGGTAAGAAGATGGTGCCACAAAAGCAGAAAAGCCTATTGTCTAGCCCCCTAAAAAACTGGGCTGAGTGGTGTTTCATGGTTTCACCATACTCAATTTGATAGAGCTTCTCAAAGCAGACAACAATTTACCATTTTTCTAACTTTGTAAACACTTTGTTTATCTCCTACAGGATCCAAGTCCAGAGGCGGACTGGGAACTTATAGTGGTCCTGGAAACAAACACTAAAAGTGGTCCCATTTTGTAGTTGGGTCCAAGTTGATGGAAGACAGGACCAGCAATACCATATTGTGGCACATTATACCACTCCAACAGAGCCAAATACCACATTCCATCACAAAATACTGTCAGCAGCACAAAGTACATCCCCAAACACTTCAACTGACCGGCTGTGAGGAGGGCCCTGGCGCCCCCCTGGGCATTGGCCCACCGGGAAATTTCCCTGTAAGGTCTATGGCCAATCCGCCCCTGTCCAAGTCCCATGACATTTTCTTCTCTATTGAGGTTTAAAGCTAAAATCAGATTTTTGAAGGCTTCTACGTACAGCGTAACTCAGCTCACTCTTCCTAATCCCACCATCTCTAGCCTTCGCATACAATCTCATGGGAATTCCCCTTTAAGACAAACAACTATCTAATAACTAATCATTTTCACCTTCTTTGAAACCGCTTGTTAGCCACATAAAAGAAATGCATTCGTATTTTTAACCCATCTAATAATAAATGAACATTTGAACAGATCTGATGAATAATTCATACTGCAATTATCTTAGGAGGACTGACCCAGCAAATAAATTTACAGATTTTAGTATGATAAATAACAAAAACTATATCTATGACCAGATGTACAAGCTGTAAATCTGTATAAACACTGCAGCATTTTAGGTTTACACTAAAGCTGTGCCTTGAATGTTAGTGCTTTTTAAAGCAGTGGTCCAGCATAGAAAAGTAATTTTCATACACCCTATTATAAAAGGAGGGGCCTCTCTTGGCAAAGACCTCTCTGTAGTGTAATGCTTTATTTCCCCTGTGGTGGCGCTGCAAGGAAATTGAGTGTACAGTATATTGCCAGGCTGTCCTATAGATTATAGCAGAAGGCTTGGGGAGTCGGTCCCAGCAAGGAGAACACACATTGCTATTTACTTATTGTCAAGGAACCCATCCATCCAGTAGGGTTTGTCCAAAACTGGGAACCCTCTCAGGATTATTATTAAATATACAGTACCGTAAAACATAATATACCTTATGTATAGTATTTATACTTATATATGGAAAGGTATATATTATTATCTATCAGTGGCGTAGCTACCGGGGGGGCAGGGGGGGCGACGGCTCCGGGCCCAGTGACTCAGGGGGGCCCAGCAAGGATGACCTTGCCCACTATCAGACGAATACAAGTGAGCGCTTCCATTATGGAAGCGCTCACTTGTATTTAGGGACCCCCATCAGACCTCAGATCAGCCCACCCAGCCACATAGGATTAAAATAAAAAACCTTACTTACCTGTTCTGCGCTGCGGCTGCCCTCCGGTCCGCGCTCCGCTCTCTTCCCTGGCCCGCGCACACTATGACCTGACGCTGGGTGGGCTGATCTGAGGTCTGATGGGGGCACAAAACGCTGATCTGAGGTCTGATGGGGGCACAATACGCTGATCTGAGGTCTGATGGGGGCACAGTAGGCTGATATGAGGTCTGATGGGGGCACAATACGCTGATCTGAGGTCTGATGGGGGCACAGTAGGCTGATGTGAGGTCTGATGGGGGCACAGTAGGCTGATGTGAGGTCTGATGGGTGCACAATACGCTGATCTGAGGTCTGATGGAGGCACAATATGCTGATCTGAGGTCTGATGGAGGCACAATACGCTGATCTGAGGTCTGATGGGGGCACAGTACGCTGATCTGAGGTCTGATGGGGGCACAATACGCTGATGTGAGGTCTGATGGGGGCACAATACGCTGATGTGAGGTCTGATGGGGCACAGTAGGCTGATGTGAGGTCTGATGGGGGCACAGTAGGCTGATGTGAGGTCTGATGGGGGCACAGTAGGCTGATCCGAGGTCTGATGGGGGCACAGTACGCTGATCTGAGGACTGATGGGGGCACAGTACGCTGATCTGAGGTCTGATGGGGGCACAATACTCTGATGTGAGGTCTGATGGGGCACAGTAGGCTGATGTGAGGTCTGATGGGGGCACAGTAGGCTGATGTGAGGTCTGATTGGGGCACAGTAGGCTGATGTGAGGTCTGATGGGGGCACAATACGCTGATCTGAGGTCTGATGGAGGCACAATACGCTGATCTGAGGTCTGATGGAGGCACAATACGCTGATCTGAGGTCTGATGGAGGCACAATATGCTGGTCTGAGGACTCATGGGGGCACAATACGCTGGTCTGAGGTCTGATGGGGCACAATAAGCTGGTCTGAGGTCTGATGGGGGCACAATACGCTGATCTGAGGTCTGATGGGGGCACAATACGCTGATCTGAGGTCTGGTGGGGGCACATTCTGCTGATCTGAGGTCTGATGGGGGCACATTCTGCTGATCTGAGGTCTGATGGGGGCACAATATGCTGATCTGAGGTCTGATGGGGCACAGTACGCTGATCTGAGGTCTGATGGGGCACAATACGCTGATCTGAGGTCTGATGGGGCACATTCTGCTGATCTGAGGTCTGATGGGGGCACAGTATGCTGATCTGAGGTCTGATGGGGCACAATACGCTGATCTGAGGTCTGATGGGGGCACAGTAGGCTGATCTGAGGTCTGATGGGGGCACAGTAGGCTGATCTGAGGTCTGATGGGGGCACAGTAGGCTGATCTGAGGTCTGATGGGGGCACAGTAGGCTGATCTGAGGTCTGATGGGGCACATTCTGTTGATCTGAGGTCTGATGGGGGCACAATACGCTGATCTGAGGTCTGATGGGGGCACAGTAGGCTGATCTGAGGTCTGATGGGGGCAGGGGACTGTTAGTTTAGTGATGTAAAAACTGGGGACAGGTTTCCTTTAACATAGGAGTCCCGTTGTTTTTTAATCCTATTAATCCTATATTTTACTGCATTATATGGTAGAGTATTTAGAGTAGGGTATGTGGAAAGTCTATTGTACTGTACTTAGCATAGATGATCTAGCAGTTTATACAGTCATTAGAGATGAGCGAGTAGTGAAATATTCGAAATTTCGAAATTCGATTCGAATAGACCGCGAAATTCGACTATTCGACCAGATATCGAATCCCATTAAAGTCTATGGGGAAAAAATGCTCGCCACTTGGAAATCTCAATTCGACCACTTGGAGGTCACCAAGTCCACCCTGGAACCTCAGAAAAGGATGCCAACACTGCTGGAATGCAACGCGCCCAAGTCGCACTATTACGCCACTATCACAGCCTCTCAACAATACACTCCAAACACAATATAACCTCTCTGTAAAGTGAGACCATACAAGGAAACCTTCTTTCCTCTACATTGCCATGGACCCCAAGCCAAACTAGACAAAAAAGAAGATGAAATTCTGCACCCCTTAAAATCACGTTGCCTATGACAACCACAGATGGCATAGGCAAGGGGGAAAGCAAATAGACCCCACCCCTAATTGTCATTGTGTGTGTGTGTGAGATGTGGTCAGACATGTCTTCTTTAAAATGTAAAAACAACTCAAAAACACATGCAGAAGCCTTAAAATGCCCAAATTGTTGGCGCTTGAGATGTCAGTGACCCGACCTGGCCCAGTGTCATGTCTAGCAGGTAAAGCAGTGGGGATGTTGAGGGATGCATAGGACCGCAAAAGGCAGGAAGAGGCCGTGGGCTGGCCAGAGGCTCATGGAAAATTTTGTGGAGGCCCAAGAGGTGAGACGTCTTAAAAATTGTGTGGAGGCTAAAGAGGTGAGACCTCTTAAACATTTTGTAGAGCCCCAAGAGGTGAGACCTCTTAAAAATTATGTGGAGGCCCAAGAGGTGAGACCTCTTAAAATTATGTGGAGGCCCAAGAGGTGAGACCTCTTAAACATTTTGTACAGGCCCAAGAGGTGAGACCTCTTAAAAATTATGTGGAGGCCCAAGAGGTGAGACCTCTTAAAAATTATGTGGAGGCCCAAGAGGTGAGACCTCTTAAAAATTATGTGGAGGCCCAAGAGGTGACACCTCTTAAACATTTTGTGTAGGCCCAAGAGGTGAGACCTCTTAAAAATTATGTGGAGGCCCAAGAGGTGAGACGTATTAAAAATTATGTGGAGGCCCAAGAGGAGAGACGTGTTAAAAATTATGTGGAGGCCCAAGAGGTGAGACCTGTTAAAAATTATGTGGAGGCCCAAGAGGTGAGACCTGTTAAACCTTTTGTGGAGGCCCAAGAGGTGAGACCTGTTAAAAAGTTATGTGGAGGCCCAAGAGGTGAGCAATAAATATATACATTTTTCTTATTTACGGAGCAATTCTACGGCGGTTAAGGAGGAGGAGGAGGAGGTGGAGGAGGAAATGGCACTTCATACAGATGGCACTTCACTTTTGGCTGCTTTCCACTGTTAACCTCTTAAACCTTTTGTGGAGGCCCAAGAGGTGAGACCTGTTAAAAATTATGTGGAGGCCCAAGAGGTGAGCCATAAATATATACATTTTTCTTATTTACGGAGCAATTCTACGGCGGTTAAGGAGGAGGAGGAGGAGGTGGAGGAGGAAATGGCACTTCATACAGATGGCACTTCACTTTTGGCTGCTTTCCACTGTTAACCTCTTAAACCTTTTGTGGAGGCCCAAAAGTTGAGACCTGTTAAAAATAATGTGGAGGCCCAAGAGGTGAGACCTCTTAAACATTTTGTGGAGGCCCAAGAGGTGAGACCTGTTAAACATTTTGTGGAGGCCCAAGAGGTGAGACCTGTTAAAAATTATGTGGAGGCCCAATAGGTGAGACCTCTTAAACATTTTGTGCAGGCCCAAGAGGTGAGACGTGTTAAAAATTATGTGGAGGCCCAAGAGGTGAGACCTGTTAAACATTTTGTGGAGGCCCAAGAGGTGAGACCTCTTAAACATTTTGTGGAGGCCCAAGAGGTGAGACCTGTTAAACATTTTGTGGAGGCCCAAGAGGTGAGACCTGTTAAAAATTATGTGGAGGCCCAAGAGGTGAGACCTGTTAAACATTTTGTGGAGGCCCAAGAGGTGAGACCGGTTAAAAATTATGTGGAGGCCCAAGAGGTGAGACCTGTTAAAAATTATGAGGAGGCCCAAGAGGTGAGACCTCTTAAAAATTATGTGGAGGCCCAAGAGGTGAGACCTGTTAAAAATTATGAGGAGGCCCAAGAGGTGAGACCTATTAAACATTTTGTGGGGGCCCAAGAGGTTGAAACCTCTTAAACATTTTGTGCAGGCCCAAGAGGTGAGACCGGTTAAAAATTATGAGGAGGCCCAAAAGGTGAGACCTCTTAAAAATTATGTGGAGGCCCAAGAGGTGAGACCTGTTAAAAATTATGAGGAGGCCCAAGAGGTGAGACCTATTAAACATTTTGTGGGGGCCCAAGAGGTTGAAACCTCTTAAACATTTTGTGCAGGCCCAAGAGGTGAGACCGGTTAAAAATTATGTGTAGGCCCAAGAGGTGAGACCGGTTAAAAATTATGAGGAGGCCCAAGAGGTGAGACCTCTTAAACATTTTGTGGAGGCCCAAGAGGTGAGCCATAAACATATAAATTTTTCTTATTTACGGAGCAATTCTACGGCGGTTAAGGAGGAGGAGGAGGAGGAGGTGGAGGAGGAAATGGCACTTCATACAGATGGCACTTCACTTTTGGCTGCTTTCCACGGTTGGAGAAGCAAAGTCCGGGTCAATCCACTTGCTGTTCATTTTGATTAGCGTCAGCCTGTCGGCACTGTCGGTTGACAGGCGGCTGCGCTTATCGGTTATAATGCCCCCGGCTGCGCTGAACACCCTTTCTGATAGCATGCTGGCGGCAGGGCAGGCAAGCACCTCCAAGGCGTACAGGGACAGTTCCAGCCACGTGTCCAACTTGGAGACCCAGTAAGTGTAGGACGCCGAGGGATCGGGGAGGACAGGGGTACGGTCTGCCAGGTACTCCCGCAACATCCGCCGATACTTGTCCCTCCTGCTGATAGCGGGCCCCGCAGTGATGGAAGTTGCACGAGGGGGTGCCATGAACGTGTCCCACACCTTGGAGAGTGTTCCCCTGGTGGCTGTGGGCCTGATGGATGTTGTGGGACTCTGGGAGACCCTCTCCTCTCTGCCGCCAGCGATGGTGGGTGGGAAAATCTCCATCATGTTCTGCACGAGTTCCCTCTGGTATTCCAGCAATCGATTCGTCCTCTCCTCTACCGGAATAAAAGAGGAGACGTTATCTTTATACCGGGGGTCCAGGAGTGCGAAGACCCAGTACAGTTTGTTCTCCACTATCCGGACAACACGTGTGTCCCGGGAAAAGCAGCCCAGCATGAAGTCAGCCATGTGTGCCAGACTCTGAATAGGCATGACCTCACTGCCCCCACCAGAAGGATCACTTGCCATTTCCTCCTCTTCCGCCTCCTCTCCGCCCCATCCGCGCTGAACCAATGGGACGCACACAGCCTGACTGCTACCCTCGCCGCCAGCATCCTCCTCCTCTTCCACAGCCACCTCCACGTCGTCCTCCTCCTCATCCTCCTCCTCCTGCAACTGCCACCGTGAAGCAGACAAAAGTGTGGTCTGACTGTGTAGCTCCGTTGCGTCTCCTCCTACCCCCGTCTCCTCTGCGTGCAATGCGTTCTCCCTTATTGCGATGAGCGATTCTTTAAGGACGCCTAGGAGCGGGATGGTTACGCTCACTATAGCGTCCTCGCTGCTGACCTTCTTGGTGGACTCCTCAAAGATACGCAGTACATCGCATATGTCTGCCATCCATGGCCACTCGTGGTTGGCAAACTGAGGGAGCTGAGTTGGAGGCACGCGTGGATTCATAATCTGGTACTCCATCAATGCTCTCTGCTGCTCACACACCCTGGCCAACATGGAATAGGTGGAATTCCAGCGAGTCGGCAGGTCGCACAACAGCCGATGTTCAGGCAAATGGAGGCGTTGCTGGAGTTTTTTTAAGCTAGCAGCAGCTACAGTTGACTTACAAAAGTGAGCGCACAAGCGCCGCACTTTCACCAGTAGCTCTGCCAGGTTGGGGTAAGTCTTCAGAAATTTTTGGACTACCAGATTAAAAACGTGGGCCAGGCATGGTACGTGATTGAGTTCGGCAAGCTCCAGAGCCGCCACCAGGTTACGGCCGTTATCGCACACGACCATGCCTGGTCCTAGCTGCAGCGGCGACAGCCACATCTCCGTCTGCTGCAATATGGCGTCCCTCACCTCTGGGGCGCTGTGCTTCCTGTCGCCCAAGCTGATGAGCTTTAGCACCGCCTGCTGACGTCTCCCCGCGCCAGTGCTGCAACGCTTCCAGCTAGCGGCTGAGGGAGATGTTAAGGCACAGGAGGAGGAGGAGGAGGAGGAGGAGGAGGAGGGGGGTTTATCAGAACCCATGCTGGCAATCTTGGGCGGGGGTGGTAGGTAGGCCATCTCTGTTTGCGACCCCGTCCCCGCTTCCACTACATTCACCCAGTGTGCCGTCAAAGAGATGTAGCGTCCCTGGCCGCAAGCGCTTGTCCACGAGTCGGTGGTCAAGTGGACCTTTGCGCTGACTGCGTACCTCAGGGCCCGTCTGATGTTACGCGACACGTGCTGGTGCAGGGCGGGGACGGCACTCCGGGAAAAGTAGTGGCGGCTGGGGACGGAATAGCGAGGTGCGGCAGCCGCCATCAGGTCGCGGAAGGCCTGCGTCTCCACAAGCCTAAACGGCAACATCTCCAGGGCCAGCAGTTTGGAGATGTGGCAGTTTAAGGCTTGGGCTTGGGGGTGACTCGAGGCGTACTTCCGCCTGCGGTCGAACGCCTGCGAGATGGACAGTTGTTGGGACGAGGAGTGTGAGGGTGCAGGCGAAGAGGCGGGGGAAGGGGAGGCTGAAGGAGAAGGCCCCAAAGTAGCCGAGGCAGAGGCAGATGTGGAGGTGTCCTGGCTGGAGGTCTGGACCGCAGTGGCAGCACACAACAAAGGGGAAGAGGCAGTGGCAGCAGGACCGGGCGCAGTTTGTATTGCGTTTGCTCTCTCCCACTCAGCCCAGTGCTTGACTTCCAAGTGACGCCGCATGCCTGAGGTGGTCAGATTGCTCTTCTCAGAGCCCCTACTCAGTTTTGAGTGGCAGAGTGTGCAAACCGCGCTCAGTTTGTCATCCGCACAAACATTAAAAAATCTCCACACCACAGAAGTACAAGGCCTCGATGGGGGAGCTTCGCGCGACTGCCCGCTGCCGGGAACAGCTTCGGCCGTGCTGGCTGTGGCCTCACTACTTTGTCTGGACTGTCCTCTGCCTCTGGACATCCCTCTGCCTGTGGACATCCCTCTGCCTGTGGACATCCCTCTGCCTGTGGACATCCCTCTGCCTCTTGCTGCCTTTTTCGGTGCTGCGCAGACCACCACCTCTCCACTGCTTTCCCTGCTGGACATCACCCCTGGCCAAGTGGGGTCGGTCATTTCGTCATCCACCACCTCCTCTTCCTCACTCTGCTCCTCCTCCTGCCCACTGGACATTCCAACAGCCTCCCTTGATGGCAACTGCGTCTCATCATCATCATCGCTCATGATAACAGATGCTGGTTCAGGGTCCACATCAGCAGGAGATGGCGAAAACTCAAGGGTTTGGGCATCACTACAAACAAATTCCTCTGCTAGCTCCTGGGATTCTTCCGGCACATCTGAAAAAGGACCCGAAAAGAGCTCCTGGGAGGGGTCAAGGGTGGGATGACTCTGTTGGCCAGGTGTGGAGGAAGGAGGGTCAGAGTGAGACTGTGTGGATGACTGGCTGGTGGACAACTGTGTGGAAGCGCTATCGGCTATCCATTGCACCACCTGTTCAACCTGCTCAGGCCTCAACAGCGGTGTAACCCGCCCCCTGCTTAACTGTCCCATAAAGGCAGGGATTCTGGATGAGCGGGATCCTGGCTGACCCTCACCAGCACGCATTGTATCCCCACTGGCTTCAACAAGGCCCCCAACAGCATTTCCGCGCCCCCGTCCTCGTCCACGTCCTATTCCGCTAGCCCCCTGCCGCATTTTTTTTTTTTTACAATATTTTGCCTTCACAGCCGTGAAATTAGTTTGCAAGAGAACGCACAGTACAGTTGCCAATTGAAAGGCCTATATATTGTATATATTGTATATTTCAAGGTACACAGCCGTGTTCTAAGTGATCAGACGGTGTGTATGAACACCAGTTATGAGAAATTACTTTGCAAGAGAACGCCCAGTACAGTTGCCAGTTATAAGGCCTATATATTGTATTATTCAAGGTACACAGCCGTGTACTAAGTGATCAGACGGTGTGTATGAACACCAGTTATGAGAAATTACTTTGCAAGAGAACGCACAGTACAGTTGCCAGTTAAGGCCTATATATTGTATTTTTCAAGGTACACAGCCGTGTACTAAGTGATCAGACGGTGTGTATGAACAACAGTTATGAGAAATTACTTTGCAAGAGAACACACAGTACAGTTGCCAGTTATAAGGCCTATATATTGTATTTTTCAAGGTACACAGCCGTGTACTAAGTGATCAGACGGTGTGTATGAACAACAGTTATGAGAAATTACTTTGCAAGAGAACGCACAGTACAGTTGCCAGTTATAAGGCCTATATATTGTATTATTCAAGGTACACAGCCGTGTACTAAGTGATCAGACGGTGTGTATGAACACCAGTTATGAGAAATTACTTTGCAAGAGAACGCACAGTACAGTTGCCAGTTAAGGCCTATATATTGTATTTTTCAAGGTACACAGCCGTGTACTAAGTGATCAGACGGTGTGTATGAACAACAGTTATGAGAAATTACTTTGCAAGAGAACACACAGTACAGTTGCCAGTTATAAGGCCTATATATTGTATTTTTCAAGGTACACAGCCGTGTACTAAGTGATCAGACGGTGTGTATGAACACCAGTTATGAGAAATTACTTTGCAAGAGAACGCACAGTACAGTTGCCAGTTAAGGCCTATATATTGTATTTTTCAAGGTACACAGCCGTGTACTAAGTGATCAGACGGTGTGTATGAACAACAGTTATGAGAAATTACTTTGCAAGAGAACGCACAGTACAGTTGCCAGTTATAAGGCCTATATATTGTATTATTCAAGGTACACAGCCGTGTACTAAGTGATCAGATGGTGTGTATGAACACCAGTTATGAGAAATTACTTTGCAAGAGAACGCACAGTACAGTTGCCAGTTAAGGCCTATATATTGTATTTTTCAAGGTACACAGCCGTGTACTAAGTGATCAGACGGTGTGTATGAACAACAGTTATGAGAAATTACTTTGCAAGAGAACACACAGTACAGTTGCCAGTTATAAGGCCTATATATTGTATTTTTCAAGGTACACAGCCGTGTACTAAGTGATCAGACGGTGTGTATGAACAACAGTTATGAGAAATTACTTTGCAAGAGAACGCACAGTACAGTTGCCAGTTAAGGCCTATATATTGTATTTTTCAAGGTACACAGCCGTGTACTAAGTGATCAGACGGTGTGTATGAACAACAGTTATGAGAAATTACTTTGCAAGAGAACACACAGTACAGTTGCCAGTTATAAGGCCTATATATTGTATTTTTCAAGGTACACAGCCGTGTACTAAGTGATCAGACGGTGTGTATGAACAACAGTTATGAGAAATTACTTTGCAAGAGAACGCACAGTACAGTTGCCAGTTATAAGGCCTATATATTGTATTTTTCAAGGTACACAGCCGTGTACTAAGTGATCAGACGGTGTGTAATGAACAACAGTTATGAGAAATTACTTTGCAAGAGAACGCACAGTACAGTTGCCAGTTATAAGGCCTATATATTGTATTATTCAAGGTACACAGCCGTGTACTAAGTGATCAGACGGTGTGTATGAACACCAGTTATGAGAAATTACTTTGCAAGAGAACGCACAGTACAGTTGCCAGTTAAGGCCTATATATTGTATTTTTCAAGGTACACAGCCGTGTACTAAGTGATCAGACGGTGTGTATGAACAACAGTTATGAGAAATTACTTTGCAAGAGAACGCACAGTACAGTTGCCAGTTATAAGGCCTATATATTGTATTTTTCAAGGTACACAGCCGTGTACTAAGTGATCAGACGGTGTGTATGAACACCAGTTATGAGAAATTACTTTGCAAGAGAACGCACAGTACAGTTGCCAGTTATAAGGCCTATATATTGTATTTTTAAAGGTACACAGCAGTAGTGCCAAATATAGTTTGGTATGTAGCAGAGCACCTAATACACCACTAATGCCTCTCTCTGTCCCTACTCCAGCAGCTATCCCTGAATACAGCAGCCGTTCTCTGTAAAGTCTATATTGTAGTAAGCTATCACTGAAGTCCACTGTAGTAGCCCTGATAAGGGCTTTTAATCACGCTCCTGCCTGTCCAACAGCTAAAATCTGTCTCTCCCTTCTCCAGCCTCTGTCCCTGACTAAGTTCACGCAGCATATGCGTACGAGCAGGAAGAGCTGAGTTTTTAATATTCGAGGTCACATGGTTTTTCCAGCCAATGCATGTAGACGCCGTTTTCGCGCTGCCAGCGTGCTCAGCGTGCCTGTCATACCCCCCCTGCATGGTGATTGGTGGAAAAAGAGCGCCAGGGAAGGTGGGAGGGGAAACGAATTCTAGGTGCGCCATCGCCGTTATACTCGAATTAAATCGAGTACGCCGAATATCGTAGTATTCGATCGAATACCAGCTCGATCGAACACTACTCGCTCATCTCTAACAGTCATCTTTCTAATACAATATTATAACCACAACTAGTAGTATGTGCCTGTGAAGTTGGAAACATGCGTTTGGGAAGCCAATAAGTGGGGGGCCCACTCAAGTATGTTTCGCCCCCCCTGTGCTGAACCTCTAGCTACGCCTCTGTTATCTATTGATAATATATCCTATATTAATTAATAATCCATGTATTACAAAAATATCCTGAATGACTTGTATAGACATATGCTGGAAGAATTGGTCAGATTTACTAATCCGGTTCAACATGTAGGCAGCATAAATTTAGATAGGTAGTCTGAAGAAGAGCCAAATTTATCCCAATAGTTCAGACTGAATGATCACATTAGAAACTTTTTGAAACTTTCCACCAACTAATGGTTGGCTAATTGTGCACCAAAATTTGATGCAATTTTGGTACACATTGTCGAATCTTAAGCCATGCCCCCTTGCTGATATGGAAAACAGAAATAGGTGAGCCACTGTAGGTGTGAGATGAGGAAATAGCTTTAAGACCTCATTCACACGTCCGTATTTTTTATCCGCATCCTTTCCGCATCCGTTTCCGCAATTGCGGACAATTATGCGGATAGGATGCGGATCTATTCATTTCAATGGGTCACGAAAAAATGCGGACAGTACACCGTGTGGTGTCCGCATCCGTGTGTCCGTTCCGACTGTCCGCATAAAGCAATCCTCCTGTCCTACTTTTCTCCCGAATTGCGGTCCGTAGCACAATGAAAGTCTATGGATCCGCCAAAAAATGCGGAAGACATGCGGAAAGGCATCCGCATGTCATCCGTATTTGCGGATTCCGTTCCAGGAGGGGAGAAAAAAAAGAAAAGGTACAGATGTTATTCATCCTTCTGTTTTTTGCGTATCCGCAAAAAACGGATGACATATGGATACATCCTTTCCGTTTTTTACGGAAAAACGGAACGGATGTCCTAGAAAAACAGAGTTTTTTGCGGAACAACGGATTGACGTGTGAATGAACCCTAATTGTGCAAATGAAGTTAAATAATTTGAACTGGCATATTGGTGTTTGGCCACAAGGGGCCGCTGTTTCCTAAGCACAGTTAAAGGGGTTGTCCGAGTTATTTTTTTGTTCTTTGTATGTTACTAACTTGTCAAGTATAACAACTTTCCCATGCACTTTGTGCTTCTAAAGCTGCTTGTTTCTGAGATTTCACTGAGGGTCACATGACCTGTGATGTCACCTTATCTCCCTGCTCTGTGATGTTTTGTGCACAAGTTTCAGAGATCAGATAACAGTCTGTACACGAGATGTCACTGGCCACGCCCCCTGCACTGCCAGGCTGCTATCTGCTCTCTCCCTGGATTCCTTCAGATAAAACATTAACCCCTTCAGCCAGAACACACTGAGGGGTCAAGGCTTTACAACAGGATTTACACTGCAGGCAGTGAGGAGACAAATGCTGGGCACAGGAGCTGACAGAGGAATTGTATTGCACAAGAACAGGTAGGGGGAAGTTCCTGTGTATATCGGCAGTGTCATTGTACGTACAGCTGGGACTTGTAGTCCTACACACACATGCTGCTGAGTATTCCAGCAGACAGACATGTCACTCAGGGCAGCTATTGTATTCACTAACCTTTGCAGAGCAGGAGGGGGGAGGGGCTGAGATTATTATTACTGCATGTAAACAAAGGCCAGAAGAGAACCAGGGAAATGAGGAAATATAGATTTTTTTGCCTGAAACTTGCTTAACTTAGTTATATATTGCTGCCAATCAGATTTACAGTGCTATATATTTTTTTTCATAACTTGGACAGCCCCTTTAACAGACTGCAATTCGATATTCATGTATAGTAAATTCTCTGAGGTGGGGTCTCAAACCTGGAAAAGGAAGTGCAGGTGCAGACAACTTAGAGAGTGATTCTGGGAGAAGCTACAGGAGCTATCTGTGAGGAGAATCCGACAACATCCAGGCATGAGAGCATCCTTCAGGGTCCAGAGCTGCAGCCAAGTAGAGCTGATCTTGTCAATGACCCTGATCTTGTCCAGAGGAAGGTGAATTGCTGCCAAGAACACAGATCAGAACTGAGGAGTAAAGCCATAGACATTGAGGTACTGCACACTTGTTCCGTCCACAGTGACTAGTTTATACAGAACACACCCGGGTTGGTAAGACTAATCGTGCACATAGTTCATCACTGGAAGGCACCGCACTGTACAGCACAAGGGTCTCAGCCTCTTTGCAGGGTGTATGTAAATTTATTTGCGTTTAACCAGTATTTGTGGTCGTGTTCATTACCATGTTTAAGTAAAATATGGTTTTGGTAAAAACTGGTGTTGGAGTTGCTTTCCTCGTTTGTGACTTTTCTGTATCCTGGGGAGCCCACCACAGTACACGGATTACATACTTGCACTGGATTTTTTTTTCCTTCTTGCTTCAAAAATAGGTCGTAAATGGAGCCTGTCACCATATACCTTTCGAGGAAACCTTTGCGGCAGTGTGTTTGGTGCATGCGCAGTACAGGGCTGGAGATCGCTACGCAAAATTCCATGTACACAGCGACCTCCAGCCCTGTACAGAGATTTCAGGGCCAGGCGTGATAACATCTACATTGCCTGACCCTGTCAGTCAAAGCGTGGGGGCACAGCCGGCAGGGAAAAGGAACAGAGCAAGGTGTAATGGCAACGCCCTCGTTGCACCAAGGGGCTCAGTAGAATAAACTAAAAAAGGTTATTTCTCTGAATAGGGGCCATGGATCAAGATGGTACAAAGTGTACTGGAATCAGCGGAGAAGAACATATCTATACAGGTTTCATTGGAAGGTAAATTCTCTTTAAACTCGATGCATCATTATGTGCCAAATATTTGATGCATTTTACAAGCTCTATACACAACCACATTATTAAATGTGCCTCAGTGTACCTTTGGTATACATTCAAGAGGTATATCATCTGCATTGTATTTGAAATGCGTCCAAAAATGCAGGATCAATGGATCAACTTTTCAATATAAAGTGTATCCCAGTCAGTATTATTTTTTTTCAAATGGGAATCAGTGAGTGACATATACATCCCTATGGCATACAGATGAATATGAACAGGCCATACGATTGGACTATTCAGTATTCAGTATGTTGGGTAATTTTTCCTGTATGCTTAATGTGCACTGCTAACAAAGTATTTCAGCTTGAGATTTTTGCCTGTTACTTATTCCAATATGTGGATGAGTATTAAGCTTGCGCTTCGACTATTAACTACCGTTCATGTCCCCTAAAAGTGATTTAGTTACACTGAAAGCATATTCTGTAATATAACTTGTGGTTCTCACTTTGAAATATGCACTTGACATTTGCCTGCTTTGCAATTATCTCTACATTTAATAGCGATGCACTAGTGCCCTCTGCTGTTTCTCAGCAATACTACAGCCATGACACTAAATACTGTACAAAGTGTTGAGATGCAGGTTGACAATGGGAAGCTGATCTTAGCTTAAACAAATAGCTCAGTACAGTGATTTTTAATAACTAAAATATTGAATGCTCACATCTCTGTTTAACATCAGGTTTTATTATGCGTGCATTTTTGGAGTTTTCAAAATATTCAAAAATTCCACTTTTTAGACAAGCCACTGAAACACACAATGACATTTCCTGTTTTCTGCAGCTCACTTGTCAGCTCTGCTGTGTAGACTAGGGCAATGTCTGCAAAGTGATTTCATCTCACTACTAATGAAGGACATGGGAGTTATAGGGATATTCCCATCTTGGACAATGGGCGCATATCGCTAGTAGAGATGAGCAAATCATTCAAATCAAATCAAAATTTTATTCGCCGAACATTCGCCGAAATTTTCCTAAGATTCGTATATTCGAAGAATAGATTAGTTGAATTTGCGTACAAAATATACGTAATTACAGTATATGGCTTTTAGCGAACATTCACGCACTAATAACGAACGTTCAGGTAAAAAGGTACGCAACCTCTTTGAACACGTACACATAAGCGTACAAATTGCGTACGAAAATGAAGGGCTTTGCTGGAGAGGAATGGTGGAGCAGGAGGAACGCACTGAGTCTGACCCCTGGCTACATATGGATACTGTATCAGCAGATGACAGCAGATCATCCGGCTGAGAGTGAGATGTGCGTGCCATCCACTCCACTACCTCATCTACTTTCTCCTCCACTCCAATTTTGCGCCTTGATGGGTTAGCCTGGTGGAACGGCCAAGTATTGCAAATACTACTAGTAGATGCTCCGGCTTCAGGTACTTTGGCACTTCTGCCCTGTGCCACCTTCTCCTTTTTTTTTTTTAGAGCTCGAGGTCTGGCTGGAACTGGACCCCTTTTGCTTATCCATTCCAGACATTTTTCAATTCACGCTGTAGCCCTGCAGCTGGTCGTTGTCCCTATATCTCCCTGTCTCTCCCTGTCTCTCTCTCCCTGCCTGATTAATTACTAGTCCTGAACTGGCCCTGCACTTGACCTGCAGTATCACTGATATCTGTAATATGGATTCACAGAGCAATTACACCCCAATTTTCACAAAACAGGCCTCAGAGTCTCAGATAGTCACACACAGTGCTTCTGCTCGTCTCAGCAGTCGCAGCAGAAGTGATGTGTCACTGGCTTACCGAGCCTGAGCCAATCAGAGCAAGCCCTGCCCACTAAGTCCCGGGCTTTTAAGCACGATAAACGAACTAACAGTAAAATTTTGCTAATGAATTCGTATGCACCAGCGTATAGAGTAACGTATACGTAGCAGTAGCATATAATTTATAAGACAACTAGCGAATGCGTACAAAGCCGAAGCGAATCACCTAATATTCGGATTCGCTTCGCAGCTAAAAATTTGCAAGATTTGATACGAATAGATTCGCTCATCTCTAATTGCTAGGATATCCAGTTCTGGGACCCGCACCTATGTCGTAAATAGAGCCTTGAGTCACAGAGAGCGCTGGCTCGGCTATTTCCGTTGGTCCCATAGAAATGAATGGGAGCGGTGGCCGCACATGCACGGTGTGCCTTCCATGACTTTCAAGGCTCCGATTACAGGACCCACACCTATCAGACAATGGGGGCATATACTAGTGATAGGCCCTCATTGTCTGAGATGAGAATAATCCCTTAAAAGGGTTTATCCAAGTGCTAAAACTAATTTTGAAAAGTATCAGAGTGGTGTAAAATAAATACCTCACTGATCCCTGATGCTACCGTTCTAACACTTTACTAATCCTTTCCTCATTTGTACTTCCTTGTGCCTCTAGACACACAGGAAGTGCCTGCACAGTCAATTAATAGACACAGCAGTGACCAGTCTCCCACACCTTTGTGGGCATTGCCTGTATATCAAGAGAAAGTAGAGACTAGCAGGGGATGGAGAAACATGAGAACAGCAGTGGCTGGAGGTCAATAAGCTGAGTATGTTTTTTCACCATTATGAAGATTTTGTAAATAATTTGCATCATCAAGGCAACTCATTAACCTTAGTGCTTTTAATAATTAGAATTTTTTTGCTTTATATTTTTCCTTCTGTAACGGGAAGCCTCCCTGCAGCGCCGCCAGTCTCTCACTGGTATAGTGGAGCGAGGATGCGGCCTGCATCCTCGTCTCCATGGTGACCAGGGGCGAGGAGGACCCGGCAGCACGCGCTTCCCTGCGCGCCCGGTGTCCTCTATCCCCTAGGCAACGAGCAGGAGGGGCATGTGGAGCTGCATTGAATACACTAACTAGGGTCGCATGACGCTAGCCGCGTCACGTGACCCACTTGTTGGCCTATTTAAACAGGCCAAGCGCTGGCTCGGCTATTTCCGTCGGCTCTATACAAATGAATGGGAGTTGGGCCGCGCATGCTCGGTGTGCTCCCATTCATTTCTATGGAGCCAACGGAAATAGCTGAGCCGGTGCTCGGCTATTTTCGGCTTCCCCATACAAATGAATGTAGGGTGGCCGCGCATGCGCAGTGCGCCCTCCTTCGCTTTCGGGGCCCCGTTCTCGATATAGGTGCGGGTCCCAGTGGTGGAACCCGCACCTATAGGACAATGGGGGCATATCCTAGCGATATGCCCCCATTGTCCAAGATGGGAATAACCCTTTAATGAGAAAGTGAACAAAGAATTTTTTTTTTTAAATTATTACGAAGGAAAAACTCAAATTTTAAATTTTGCATTGACATAAGTATTCAGACTCTTTGCTTGAAATTTAGGTCTGGGGGCCTACTACTTCTCTTGATCATCTTTGAGATATTTCTACACCTTGATTGGAGTCCACGACCACAACTGATGGATTGCAGGGTGGCAGGGTTGCCAACCGTCCGTAAATTTACGGACAGTCCGCAAAAACCGGTTGTTTTTCTCTGCCGTCCGTAGCGTCCGGCAGAAAAAAACACCGTCCGTGAATTTGTGGCCCGAAACACCAAAGTCTGTACTGCGCATGCGTGCAGTACAGACAGTTAAGTTCCCCGCTCACCGCACTGCTGGGCCGCTGGCCCGCCCCCCGCCGCTGACTGGAAGATAGAGGGCCGGGTGCCGCATGGAGCTGGCGCGCGTGCGCACGTGCAGATGCCGGCTTGCCGAGTCCTGTCCTGTGCCGGCCGCCGGAGAGAAGAGGAGGAGGAGTCCTACTGGCCACCAATGAAACTGCCCCTGTCCAGTGTCCAGTGTTCCCTGCCTCCGCTCAGGGCCTTTCCTGGCCCGCTCACCGCCGCGAGTCCTCCCTCATGTCGGCATATGGAAAGAAGAAGGGAGAAGATCAAGGCCCCAGCCCCCTCCAGAGCGTTGGTGAAGGCCAAGTAACTGTAAGTTTTTATGTGTTTAATGTGTGTGTGTCTAATTGTATGCATACACTGTGCCACACAATATACAGTATACCTCTATACTGTGTATATACTGTATATTGTACAGCATGGCACAGGGGATATATTGTCCGGCATGGTGTAACCGTCATGCATTTGCTGTACAATATACATTATAATGTACCATGCTATACAATGTACAGTATAATCCATACACCATGCTGTATAGTATACAGTATAATCCGTACACCATGCTGTATAGTATACAGTATAATCCGTACACCATGCTGTATAGTATACAGTATAATCCGTACACCATGCTGTATAATATACAGTATAATCCGTACACCATGCTGTATAGTATACAGTATAATCCGTACACCATGCTGTATAATATACAGTATAATCCGTACACCATGCTGTATAGTATACAGTATAATCCCTCCACCATGCTGTATAATATACAGTATAATCCGTACACCATATTGTATAATATACAGTATGATCGTTACACCATGCCGTATAATATACAGTATAATCTGTACACCATGCTGTATAGTATACAGAATAATCCGTACAACATGCTGTATAATATACAATATAATCCGTACACCATGCTGTATAATATACATTATAATCCGTACACCATGCTGTATAATATACAGTATAATCCGTACTCCATGCTGTATAATATACAGTATAATCCGTACACCATGCTGTATAGTATACAGTATAATCCGTACACCATGCTGTATAGTATAGAGTATAATCCGTACACCATGCTGTATAGTATAGAGTATAATCCGTACACCATGCTGTATAATATACAGTATAATCCGTACACCATGCTGTATAATATACAGTATAATCCCTACACCATGCTGTATAATATACAGTATAATCCATACACCCTGACGTACAATATACAGTATAACACCTACACTGTGAGGTTATGCTATATATTATACAGCATGGTGTAGGGATTATACTGTATATTATACAGCATGGAGTACGGATTATACTGTATATTATACAGCATGGTGTACGGATTATACTGTATAGCGTGAGATTGTGAACATAACCCCAGTGTCCAGCAGCCCCATGTACTGCCAGGCACATCTATGGCAGTGTGTCACAGAACTGGGGGCCATATAGGGTATCATTTAAATTACTGAGGGCTCTATAGGGAGCTGTTAGGCTGCTGTGGGGCACTGCTGCAGAGCATTTGAGATACTGGGGAGCTATAGGAGTCATTTAAGCTACTGGGGGCACTATAAGGGCCATTATATTTACTGGAGGGGACCTATTACTTTTTGGAGCACTGAGGGTTTTTATTACTACTTGGAGCACTAAGAGGGCCTTTGTCAATACTGTATTACTACCTGGAGGGCACTTTGAGAGCAGTTTCACTGCCTGGGTTGCCAACTGTCGGTAAATTTACGGACAGTCTGCAAAACCTGGCCCGAACTATGAAATCTGCACTGCGCATGCGTGCGCAGTGAAGGGAAAGGGGAGCCGAAGCATTGCAATGCTCACGCTGGAGAGGAGCGAGGAGGAGGAGTCCCACACTGACCACCAATGAAAGCCCGGCTATTTTTCTAAGTCTTCTGCCTGCAGCATTCCCACCGCCCGCGCCATGCTACAGTGGGACTTGTTTAGCAGCGGAGCTGGTGCTGCTGGCATTTAGTTAAGGTATGGGGGCATTAAAGCTGCTGGAGGGTCACTATAGGGTACAGTAAAGCTACTGGGGGTACTTAAGAGGACAATATAATTACTGGGGGCACAATGGGGGCTATCTAACTTCTGGGGGCACTATGGGGACTACCTGAACTACAGGAGGGCTATCTAACTATTAGGGGTACTATGGGGACTATCTGAACTACAGGGGGCTATCTAAATTACTGGGCCATCTAAATTCTTGGGGCACTACATGGAGCTATCTAAAGTGGGGGTACTATAGAAGGCTACCTAAACTACTGAGGGCAGTAGAGGGGACCATTTAAGTTACTGGGGGTACTATAATGCGTATTATAATTACTGGGACCATTACAGCAGGTCCTTATTATTTCTGGTAGAACTACTGAAGGCACTATGGGAAAAATGGTTTCTATTATGGGGAATTATTATTATTACCAGGGGTACTATTGGGGGTGTTACTATTATTAGTACAATATGGAGGGCACTACTGCTAAAAGGAGCATTATCACTATTGGGGCACTATTACTAATGGAACACTCTAGGAGAGAATTATTAGTGGGAGCACGGTGACTATATGGGGTCCTACCTATATGGCACTGTTATATCTACAGTATAGTATTTGGGGACATTGGGGAGCACAGTGGGCGCAGTATTTTGGGCAGCAGCAGGATAACAGAAAAGTTGGTAATCTATGATGTCTTTGTGGCAAACTCTGCAGAGAGAAGATGTGGCTGAAGGAACTCGTCATGGCGGTGTGGGCCGAATAGAGAAGATGAGAAAAGAGAAAATCCACATCAGGAAGACGTCACTGGATTTAAGAGGTAAGTGGTGCTGTATCATCTTGTATGTTTGGTATTGGCGGATGTAATGTCCATCCAAATATGTCCTCAGAGCCATTTTATGCAGCTCTGATCTGTTAAACTGCAGCAAGGACTTGCCGGTATATGGTATGTTACTGCTGCAGCCAATCAGTGCTCTAATGCTGAGAACTGGCTGCAGTGGTCACATGCCATACACCTGCCCATCAGTGTGCACATCACCAGCACTATGACAGATGTGCACACTCGCCCATTACATCCCTGTCAGTCTTTGTTTACATGGCAGCAGCAATGATCCAGCGTGTCACAGGCGTCACCACTGCAGCCGTATAAACAAAGCACTCAGTGGCAGGGGTGTAACAGCTGAAGATTGTTAATTTATTTTCCATATGCCATATTTTATGTTTAACTACTGAACAATCCTCTTTATTCTGGGGCGTGGAAGGGGGCGTGTCCTCTAAAAAGGGGGTGTGGTTTATGTCCGTAAAAAATTTGGGGCGGCCGTAAATTTTGGTTCAGTTGTCCAGAAAAATTTGAAAGAAAGGTTGGCAACTCTGCAGGGTGGTCATAACCATGGAAACTATCAGTGTATAATGTGATGGAAAAATGAATCAAGCCAGGAAAGGAGACAATATGGACAATCACAATATATTAATAAGTGCCTTGTATTAACTTTATCTACATCATAAATGCTATTTGCTGAAGTGACACAACCCCTTTAAGGATCTGGCAGAGCATATATTCAGTGCTTTGTCTGATCAGTGAGAGCTGTGCATCTGCTCACACCTCTCTCTCTCTCTCTCCCTGCCGACACCAATCTGTGTGATCAGCAGAGCACATGGGGAGGAAGGTCCTATAGCTGTACTGAAAGGAAATGAAAACTCGAAGTACAGCTTAAAGGGTTATCCCATGTAATGAAGTTTCAATTATTGTGTTGTTTATCCCCCCACATGCAACTTACCAAATACATGTTGTAATCAATTCCTCCTCCTTCCCTCTCTATTTGCATTTCTTCCTTTGAGTTGTTTACATGTGGTTTCCAATGGTTACGGCCACCGCAGCAAAACTGCCGCAGTGGCCGCGCTTGCACGGTGTCCTCCTCTATCTTAGTAGGCTGGATGGCCGGCTTCACGGGATGGCGCATATCCGCGCATGCGCAGTCAACCTCTTGCTTCCATTCGTATATTTATTCCTATCGCAAGACCGCGCATGCATGGTAAAACCCGTTCGTCCTCTTAAATCTTTAGCGCATACACAGTCTCTTTATATCGTGCGCCTCTGTCACTCCCGTCTCAGACGGGAGCACGCACGCAGTTACAGGCAGCCGGGGGATTACGTCAGCAGAGCGCTGATTCGCTGTCATTCAATAGGAAGGTCAACGCCCCCTGACTGCAGGTTTTTCAAGAGGAGAGAGCAGCCACGGCATGCAAAACAGAAGGTGGGATAACCCCTTTAAGGATCTTTGATTATGTCATCAATGGGAGGAGCCAGAGTAGGAAAACTAAAGCTGGCACTAGGGAAATGTGAGTTTTTATTAAAGATGATAAGTGTGTGTGTATATATATGTAGCAGGGCTGTTTGTGTGTAACAGAACTGTATGTGTGTAGCAGCGCTGTATGTGTATATAGTAGAACTATGTGTGTAGCAGAGCTGTGTGGGTAGCATGACTGTATCTGTGTATAGCATAGCTGTATGTGTGTTTGGCAGTGCTGTGTGTGTGTGTGTGTGTAGCCGAGCCGTGTGGGTGTATCAAAGCTGTATGTGTGTAGCAGAGCTATATGTGTGCAGCAGAGCTGTATTTGTATATAGTAGTGATGTGTGTGTAGCAGGGCTGTATCTGTGTATAGAAGAGCTGTATCTGTGTATAGAAGAGCTGTATGTGTGTATGGCAGTGCTGTGTGTGTGTGTATATGGCAGTGCTGTGTGTGTATGTCGCAGACAAATAATTATAAACAATGATTATAATAATAATTATAATGTCACGACAGGGAAACAAGGGATAGTGTGCCCTGTCTGAACCCCACCTCTTTCCCTGCCTACTTACAGTAGATGCCCTAGGCGACAAAACCGTAACTTGGAGACAGTCCCTATGCTGAGTACGTGCACAGGGAAGGGAAGGGAACACAGGGAAAGACGAACACAGACAGAAACAAACACAACAGCAGAATCGTCAGCAAGCCAAGTCAAGAACAGGAGGTCACGTCAAATACCGAGGGGAATCACAAAAGCGTAGTCCAAAGCCAAAATCCAATACACCAATAATCCAACAGCAAGGTCCAACACACAGCACTGATCTCAGAAGACTAATCACAGGCATCTGAGTGAGGCAGTTGCCATCTTTAAATAGCCCGCCCAGGATCATGTGATGTGGCCAGCATCACATGACCTGAGGCGGAGCAAGCTGTCCAAACAATATGTAAAGTAGCCATGTGGTGTGATCAGCACCACATGGCTAAACCCAAACAGAGAATTAACTCATGAAGTGCTGGCTGACAAGACCAGCACTTCAATTCCCTATTGCTCGTCTCTAGGGGGCGGAGAGGTCCGGCGACGTCGTGCAGAGGGAGCACGACGCCGACCTCGCGTGACAGTACCCCCCCCTTCACGAGGGGCCACCGGACCCTTACCAGCGGGAGCAGGCTTATCGGGATGCTGCAGATGGAACTTTCGGATGAGCGAGTCTGCATGCATCCTGGTCAACGGTACCCAAGACCTGTCCTCAGGACCGAACCCCTTCCAATGTACGAGGTACTGGAAGGAATTCCGGACCCTTCTCACATCCACAATTCTGGCAATCTCATGCTCCATTTGTCCTGCTACCTCAACCGGAGGCGGAGACTGTTCCTCAGGACCAACGGGAGCAACATAACGTTTGAGCAAAGACACATGAAAAACATTATGAACACGAAGGGAGTCGGGTAAACATAACCTAAAAGAAACCGGATTGATCACCTTGGTGATCCTGTAAGGACCAATGAAGCGAGGTGCAAACTTGTAGGATGGTACCCTCATGTTGAGATTTTTAGTCGATAACCATACCTTATCCCCAACCTTAAAATTCACACCCTTAGAACGTTTTCTATCAGCCTTAGCTTTTTGAACTCCTTGGGCCTTTTCCAGGTTCGACTGAACCTGTGCCCAAACTGTGCACAGTTCTTGAGAAAAATCATTGACATCTGGGACAACCGACGCAGATGGGGAAAAGGAGCTAAAGCGTGGATGAAAACCCATATTGCAGAAAAACGGCGACATCCCAGAGGATGAATTAACACGATTATTAATTGCAAATTCAGCCAGAGACAGGAATCTGGCCCACACATGTTGGTTATCAGAAACATAACATCTAAGATATTGCTCAACGGATTGGTTAAGACGTTCAGTCTGACCATTGGTCTCCGGATGAAAGGCTGATGAAAAGGACAAAGAGATACCAATCTTATTACAGAACGCCCTCCAGAACCTAGACACAAACTGTACTCCCCTATCAGAAACGATATTCTCAGGAACACCATGTAGTTTGACAATATTATCAATGAACACGGACGCCAAGACCTTCGCAGAGGGTAATTTACACAAAGGAATAAAATGACACATTTTGCTGAATCTGTCAACCACCACAAATATCATGGTTTTACCCTCAGAGCACGGCAAGTCCGTGATAAAGTCCATGGACAGATGTGACCAAGGTCTACTAGGTATGGGTAAAGGATGTAACTCACCGATAGGTCGTGTCTTGGAATTCTTGGACCTGGCACAAGTGTTACACGCAGTTACAAAAGCCTGAACATCTCTGGAGATTGACGGCCACCAATACTGCCTAGAGACCAACTCCTTGGTGGCATTGATGCCAGGATGTCCACACAAAACAGAATTATGGCACTCACCCAGCAGTCGCAACCGCAAATGAGCCGGCACAAACAATTTGTCATTGGGGGTACCAATGGGAGCAAGATGTTGTCCTGCCGAGATTTCAGAAGCGAGGTCAGATGAGGTAGCGGCCACGATGATATCAGCTGGCAGGATGGGCTCAGGAGGGACGTCAGGAGGCTGATACGCCTGGAAACTTCGGGATAAGGCATCGGCCTTAACGTTCTTGCTCCCGGGTCTGAAGGTAACACAAAAATCAAAACGAGTAAAGAACAAAGCCCACCTCGCCTGTCTAGGATTCAATCGCTTAGCCGATTCTAGAAACATTAAATTCTTATGATCCGTGAGGACCGTAATGCGGTGAAATGCCCCTTCTAAAAAATGACGCCATTCCTCAAATGCCCACTTGATTGCAAGTAACTCCCTATTCCCAATATCATAATTCCTCTCGGCAGGAGAGAACTTGCGGGAGAAGAAGGCGCATGGCATAAGATTAGTTAAGGTGGAAGACCCCTGGGACAGTACAGCCCCCACACCATCCTCAGACGCATCCACCTCAACTACAAAAGGCTTACTTTGATCAGGCTGGACCAGCACAGGAGCATTAATAAAACACTGCTTTAACCTTTCAAAGGCCTCAATTGCTGCAGGGGGCCAATTGACCAGATCAGCCCCCTTGTGAGTCAAATCCGTAATGGGTTTGGCTACCACTGAAAAATTTTTGACAAATTTACGATAAAAATTAGCAAACCCCAGAAATCGCTGGAGCGCCTTCAAAGAGGAAGGTCGCACCCAATCCACAATGGCCTGTACTTTAACTGGGTCCATTTTGAAAGAAAAAGGGGTGAGAATGTATCCCAAAAAGGCCACTTCCTGAACACCAAAGGTACACTTTTCCCCTTTAACAAACAACTTGTTTTCACGCAACACCTCCAGCACTTGCCTAGTGTGAGATACGTGACTCTCCCAGTCTGCAGAAAAAATCAGGATGTCATCAATATAGACAATTACAAATTTCCCAATAAATGGTCTAAAAATGTCATTGACAAAGTTTTGGAAAGTTGCCGGAGCGTTACTTAACCCAAAAGGCATTACCAAGTACTCATAATGACCCTCCGGGGTATTAAACGCAGTTTTCCATTCGTCCCCCTCACGAATCCTGATTAGGTTGTATGCCCCCTTCAAATCCAGCTTGGTGAACCAACAGGCCCCCTGGACCTGATTCAGCAAGTCAGGAATAAGGGGCAACGGGTATCTGTTTTTAACAGTGATTTTATTGAGCTCCCTGTAATCGATACAGGGCCTCAATCCTCCATCCTTTTTACCAACAAAGAAAAAACCTGCCCCCATGGGAGAAACTGAAGGCCGGATGTGACCCTTGGCCAGACTCTCTTTGAGATAATCCCTCATGGACAGACGTTCAGGAGTAGAGAGATTATAAATGCGACCTTTGGGATATTTGGATCCCTCAATAAGGTCGATGGCGCAATCATATTGCCGGTGAGGAGGGAGGAACTCAGTCTCGGACATGGAAAACACGTCCGAAAAATCGCCAATATACTTGGGCAAGGAAAGAGACTCAGTGGTACCTCCCAACTGCAATACTGATCTACAACATTTGTCACAATTCATTCCCCATTTTTCCAATTCACCTACCGACCAGTTGATCACAGGGTTGTGGTCCTGTAACCAAGGCAGACCTAAAACAAGGTCGGCAGGTAAATCCTTTAATACAAGGAAGGAGCAAGTCTCAGTATGGGTAATTCCTACAGTTAATACAACCTCAGGAGTACAAAACTCCACTCTCCCATTATTCAATGGAGTGGAATCCAGTGCGATAATTTGAATTACCTCCCTTAAAGGAATTATAGGCACACCCACAGATTGCACAAAATCATAATCAATAAAATTAGCAGCAGAACCTGAATCCACAAATGCTTCACCGGATCTCTTGAGTTGGTTATAAGAAATGTAAATAGGTAACAAGATTTTCTTTCTTACCACCGCAGGGGGTACCTTACTTCCAGGAACAGACCTTTTTGAGAGCAGAAGTCTCGGACACTGCTGGAGCCAGTGGTTCATCTCACCGCAGTAAAAACAGGCCCCTCTCAGGCGTCTCTGATCCCTCATAGTAACTCCCAACTGCATAGGCTCCTCCTGGACGTTGATAGGAGACGGGCTCTGAAGAGGAACTTCGGACAACACGGCAACTTGAGGGGCAACAGAACGTTCCTTTTGTCTCTCCCTAAACCGTCGGTCAAGTTTGATAACTAAGGTCATAGTCGCCTCTAAGGTGTCAGGAGTAGGATAACTAACTAGTAAATCCTTCAGATGGTCAGACAGTCCCACCCTAAACTGGCTTCTCAAAGCAGGGTCATTCCATTTAGAGGACACACACCATTTTCTGAACTCAGCACAGTAATCCTCAACTGGACGGTTATCCTGCCGAATGTCTCTGAGCTGAGTTTCAGCTACAGCGGCCAAGTCAGGTTCTTCATATAAAAGACCTAGGGCCCGGAAAAAAGCCTCCACAGACAATAGACAAGGGGAGTCAGGTGGCAATGAGAAAGCCCACTCCTGCGGATCACCTTGCAGCAAGGAAATAATTATTCCTACCCGCTGCTGCTCAGAACCCGAGGAGTGTGAGCGTAAACGGAAATATAATTTACAACTTTCCTTAAAGGAACGGAAAGTCCTTCGGTCCCCAGAAAACCGATCGGGCAATTTTACATGGGGTTCAATATTGGGGTTTGGCATGGAGGGAACGACTGCGGGTGCAGTCCGCAGCTGCTCCTGATGTTGGAGTCTCCCGGCCAAATCCTGGATCATCTGAGCCATGTTACTCATCTGGTCCGTGAGTACTCGCAACGACTCCATTAGGTATGGCCTGTGATTCTGTCACGACAGGGAAACAAGGGATAGTGTGCCCTGTCTGAACCCCACCTCTTTCCCTGCCTACTTAC